>JAPMNP010669024.1:0-11652 GCA_029874935.1 Atherina boyeri | reverse complement strand
ACATAGAGATTCGATTCTTATGTGAATCGATTTTTTTTCCCACCCCTATAAAATACCGGTCACTAGAGTCCTGTCATAAGGAGGTCCAATTTCATTTCACACAGGATCATACTAGGTTTTGTGGTATTTTATTTACTGTGTAACATATTTCCACTTTAGCTTACATTAATTGTTTAATTTTTCAATGACCTGGGGCCTCATTACTAACACTTACGTGGATTTCCCACTAGAACCTGGCATACGGTCTATACTTTTCATGCTTATCATCAAGTATAATTCAACACAACACAACATAAACTGTATTTTTTCCAAGATGAATTTTATTATTTAGTATTTGTGATCATTTTGAGTGTATCAAAAAAAGTCAGTTGCAACATTTCATCACATAAAATAATATATTTTGTTGCTTACTTTGGATTAAAAGATGCATTCTGTCATTAAAAAGCAGAAATATAAAAACTTAAATAACAGTTAAGTCTATGCTCTACATCTAAATCTGAAACCTGAGTCTGCAAACTTACTTGTGGCTTTCATCTCTTATAATAATCATTGCATTGACAAACTTGAAAATTGAACTTAAAACCAGACATTTTTTGGAAAATGCCACATTACAATTTTAAACAGTTTTTGTTTACAACATTGTGCTAAAAGGGACAATCTAAATCAGAATATCCTATGTAAGCTGAATATCATTCAGGCAAAAAAATTAAGATGGTAAAAAGACAGCAGAACAGTCTCTGACATCTCAGGCTTAGAAAATAAGAACTAGGTAACAATGCCTTTCTAGTAACCAAACCCACTGGAAATCAAATCAGTTTTAAATGCAAATAGAGTATATCATGTATATGAAAACCAAAGAAAATGGCTAAATAACAGACTTCAAGTTTCTTTGGTTAGGATCATTTTTGTAACAAAGGCATACAAATTGATTATGTTGCTCTTCACACAGAGGGTTTCAATGATGATCGTCAAAGTCCTTCACTGTCACTCCTGGACAGAAAATATGACGGAGAGAGAAGATAATTCTCTGATCCTTACAACAATATTCATGAATGTGATCGATGACACTCTTAGTAAATAATAAAATACAATCATCTTTCACCATTAAGACACAATGGATATTTGGTCTTGTGTCGTCATTTTCCATTGCATCATACCAAGGATATACAGAATAAAAACAAGTCATACCCATCTGAGGAAGTAGACAACTCTTTGGATAATAGCATCGGTGTTACCTCTGCATTTAGCAATGGCCTAGAAGGCAAAATGGAGCACAAGGCTTGTGCTAAAGCTTTCACCAGAATAAAGCACTAATACCATTTACACTGAGAAAACAAGCATTATAAGAGAAATTTACATCTCGGGCAAGAACATTATTTGGCAAACAGACCCTCAATGTACATCCACTATATTTTTGGTTGCCTTAAATTTTCTATCTTATTATCAAAAACTCTTTGGGTACAGGTTTCCTTCTGTCTTTGGATCTAATCATCTAAAGTATGCAAAGCCCTTTCTACATTAAGGCCATGTTAAAGCTTTGAGTTCAGTGCACTGTAAATGCCAAACAACCATGTTTGATAAAGCTAAAAACACTTTGACAACATGTAATGCACTTGTCATCTTCACAATAATGACAAACAATGGCAAACAAAAGCTCTTTCAACCATGAAAATAAAAACTAAAACACAATTCCTTAAAAAAGGAAACAAAACATGGTAATGAAGCATTTTCACTTTGGCCCCTGAGACTGAGATAATACTGCAAAACTTGTTAAACGTGGGTAAAAAAAGAGGTAGTAATGTATATAAAGAGCAGAATACTGAGGTAGATAATCTGTCAAAAAAGGGGCTCAACTACACCTTCCACTCCAGTGGAAAAGTAATTAAATATAATGAAAATATATCACAGTACATTTCTGACATTCTTTTTTAACATTCATCATGGGTGAGCTTTGGTTAGGACACACACCAAACACACAAACAGGTAGAAAGTTGTTAAAACAATGGAAACAAAATGTTATAATGGACATTCATACAAAATCCTGAGGTAAGACCGAAGCAATGCACATTTCCTCCACTGCAGCAGCTAGATTCCTGATCCCTTAATACTTGGAAGACTCCTCTCAGGAAGCGAATGAGGCAGAAGTGGCGTAGCTTCGGCTGCTGAAGAACAGATTCAGGCCAGGTGATGTCAAGAACTGGCTGTTTGGGAAGCGAAAAGGGCACGATGAGGGTGTTTGGAGGTGTTGCAGAGCCAGGAAGCATCAGGTTGCTTCGGCTCAGTAGCAGCGGTACTCCTGTCTGACCCCAAAGATTCTGTTCTGGAGCTTTGGATGGATGACGGGTTGCTCACCTCTTCATTGCTTTCTTCATTAGAGTAATGCCCAGAGTCTCCTGTCTCTTGGCTACCCTCACTGGTGTGAGAGCTCTCCGAGTGAAATGGTCCATAGATGATTTCTCGGGATGATGGGGACAGAGGAGCTGAGCCTAGACGCTCGTCATATCTCAGAACAGTTTTGCCAGTCTCATACAAGCGTGCTGACGCTTCAATCTAAAACGACAGAAGATAAAGTAAGAACAAAAAGTAAATACAAGCATATTTGAAAAAGAGAGCTGATGTATTGGAATGATGTCAGAGCACTTACATCACTTTCAGGTGGATTTCTGATCTCTTTCCTGAAAAGCAGCCATCTTTTGCTTTGAATCTTGCTGGTGACCGGGCCAGTACTATTTATGACGATACCAGATCCATCCTGGAACAAATGTTTGCAAAGGTGTTTCTTGGTTGACTGAACATAGAACTTGTGACTGCAGTGATCCGAAGCATGTTCACTTTGTTTTGTTTGTCTCACCTTAGGATCTATGAAGTGATGACTTATCATCGGTATAAGAGCATCCACATTTTCTGAGTGGCATTCACGGGGCAGTGCCAAACCAGCTTGTGGACCTTCAGAAGCTCCAACAGCAATGACTTTGGGACTGGAAGATTTTCTATGAGTCACACAGAGATTAAAAAAATGGAAGAAAAAAAGTTACTGTTTTATCATATAATTTTACAATTTTATTTTAATCATTGTATCAAATAGTGACCATTACTACCTTGGTCTGCCCTTGCTGATCAGGATCAAGGCACACATGGCGATACAAGTTAAGGCAATGCTCACACCAACCATGATCCCTGTCATAGACCTCTGGTCTATGTGGTAAAGACCATCGGAGAACACTGAAAATGTTTCAAAGAAGAGAAATTACATTTAAGTTTCATTGTAAAACACTAATGAGCAACTGAAATATAACAGGGGTTTTCACAGAAAATGCATCATCTATAAAATTGTCATATCTGAGGTATATGGCAATAATTCTCAAAATTGCATCAGACTGAGTACAGTCATAATAAATATCTTAAATAAATGTATATCATTATATGTAGAATAGTGTGTAGAGTGTGGCAGTATTAATGAGTGAACAAAACTGTCACAAGTTTTTTTTGTACTTTCAATTCTGTGTGGGGGAAATGAAGTACACAAGCTTTTGCCAGATAAATCTTGTAACCTCTCAAATCCTTAACATCAATTCCTAACTTAAGCTAAACAAAATTAAAAATCATCATAAACTAAGAAAAATGAAAGTGAAAGGGATATTAAAGGTTAATTACACCCTAGTAAAGTCACGTTCCAATAGTTAAAACACTGATTAAAACAACTTTTTTTTATTTCAGGCAAACAACACAAGAATCATCAACTATAAACATGAAACAAAAAAAGTGTGATCATTAAACATGTATCAATGTTTTAGGTTGCAAACCTGTTGTATCAGGGATGTAACCAGAGTGTCGGGGGTTCTTGCTGCGGTGAATGTGCCCACCCTTCAGTACCAACTCCACAATGTCAGAGAAAGGTCCATCACCTATCCTGTTGGAGGCGCATATCTTCACCAGATAGACGTTCCCAGGCTCCAGCTTCTCCAGTAAAGCCATCGTATGACTTCCTATAATCACACAGTATAGAAGTTAATAAAAGTTACTCTTACACTTAATTTTCTATAAGTAAATACATGTCGTCTGTGTATTAACATAGGACACAAGCAGCAGAGTTCAACTGATACACAATCCACAATAATTTGTTGTGATGGTCCCTTTATGGCTGGTTTATGCATTAGTAAGCAGCACCAATCAATATAGAACATAAATAGATCATCAAGTATTCATAGAGAACAAAACACCCCTTTAATTGAAACTGCATGTAGGGATCTAAATCATCTTACCAGTACTTTTGCTAAGAAAAAATGATTAATTAACGACCATAGACCATATGGAATTTTTGGAAACCTCCAAATTGGCATGATTATTTAATTCTTATTCATTACATCTCTGTAGGCAATGCTCTGTTCTGTAAATGTGATGTTGGGATGCATGATTTGGTCTTGCCTTTAAAGACCTCAAAATCACAGATTTATCATTTAATGCGTTTAAGTATAATACTCACCCTCCCTCTGTATTTTTTGCCAGTGTCCAGCCACCCAAGCTTTCTGTGAAGTATATAGGATGGTATAGTGTGTAACCACCACATTGGGCTCAGTGGGCTCCCTCCAGGATACCAGAGCAGTGTCATCTTCAATCAAAGTGACTCGCACTCCTGCAGGTGATTGGCTAGGTGCTGTACATAGAGCATTCACGGTTACAATGAGCAACACGCAATTATGTCTGTATACTAGAAGAAATAATAGGATACAAAAGTGACAGTACAGTCTTGGCAATATGATGCTACATTTACATCCAATTTGTGTTTTACCTGCTGGAAGGGTTTTATGGTAAACAAAAGTACTCCAGGGACTTGACATCTGGTCCACATGGAGACGCACCACAAACTCATAACGTGTGTTTGAAACCAAATTCTGAACCATCACACTCTGCTTGGTACTGTGGAAACAAAAAGATTGATACCTTAAGGGACTGAGGCATGTAAAAAACCCTCAAAACATTCACATTAACAAATATGTGATGTAACACTATGAGGGAAGTGGTTATCTAACCAAACTAAAAGGATCTTTTAAGACTGTAGGATTTATTTTTTCTACCAGAAGAGATGTATAAGCTTTTTGAGATGCTCTTACGTTTGTAGATAGCGTATTGCAGAGACATTATGAGTTCCCACAGGTGTACAGCGGACTGTATAACTAACAGCCTTTCCAGGTGAGAAAGCAGGATGACTCCAACGCAGGGACACTGCGGATGAATTGCTGCTCAAGACAGTTACTTGATGAGGAGGTGGAGGGGCTGCTGACAGTTGGTCTCGTGCCGCTGAAAGATGCAAACAAAACTAATTTTTTTAAAAAGTACTTGGAGTCAACAGCTGTATTCCATGTTAAGCTGTGAAAGTGACAAATATACTCACAGACACATCCTGGAGTACTAATTGTTTGGTCTGTCTGATAGCCATCTCCAACTTTACTGACAGCCAGAATCTTGACATGGTATTTTCTCCTTGGATCTGGAATACAAACAACCAGTTTTCAGATTTCTGTCTGTTTTGCTTAAATAAAAACTTGAGGTAGCTACTCGGCTAAATTTTAGTCACTGAACAAAGAAACTTTTGTCCGATGAAGAAAGGTCCCTAGAAACAGTGATGGTTAATAGAGCAGGATATTATAAATAATAAAAAAGACAGACGTGAGAACAATTGGATGCAAGAGGGAGAGTTTGCAGGTCATAAGTGGCCATCCCCCATGCAAGGACAATACGTGACCCCCTCCGTTACCTCAGCCTCTCATTTATCATGTGTTGTTCTGTGTTAAGAGCATGAGAAATATCAGTGGGCCCTAAGCCCTAGTGAATATAGTGACATGATCAGTAAGAGCTATGAGGTCTTTTCTCCCTTTTCAAAACCAGAAAAACATAGTTACCATAAACAAAAAAATAGTTTTGTACTTCTTCTTACTCCTTTTCGAACATATAGATTAGTTTCTTTTTTCTCTTTGGGATCTTTTAATTCTGTTTGCCTCTGTTGTTTTGCTTGTATATTTGATTCACAATTTGAAATAAAGACTTCATCATCATTGTAAACATCAATCAGCATGATGTGGTGCTTTGAAATGAAAGGTAAGTATATATAAGAGATTTTCAGGCTAATAATAACGTGACTGGTTGAAACGTGAATAAGTTGAAACATTGTACATTTGAAAATAAAGCCAATTTAAGATATATAAGACTGTATGAAGTAAATACCATGTATAATCGGGAATTGGAAAGATCTGTGAGGTCTGGAGCTGGGAACATTTCATTAGAAAATGTGTTTTAACTTGAAAAAGTGCCATTGCCCCAGGCCCTAAATCATGATGCTTTAAGAAGGCTGAAAGGTCAGCCTTTGGGTATTGACCAATGACGGCCGTGTGTCCAGGCCTGTTTGGGGGCTGGGCCAGGGGTAGTGTTCAGCTGCTGGGATCCTAGGCCCAGGGGACTTGAGGTGTGTGTGTGTGTGTGTGGGGGTTTGAATGGGGTCACCAGGGCCAGGCCAACATAGAACAGAAGGAATCTGGGTGCAGGACTGTGGGATAGGAGGTGGGCCCCTTTTGTTCCTCCTTTCACATTTTTTCCACTGCCACTGTCCTTGTGTTATAGCCTTAAACTTGGAGCAACAACACAGAGGAATAAGATCAGTGATATTGTGAATTAAGAAGCACCCTGTGTGATTGTAAACAGAACAACAGCATAACATTTTTAGAAATGTATAACTAGAGATATATTGAAATTATAAAGCAGTTACTGATAATCTACTCAACAACGTAACTTTAGTGTTTTCTGTGCAGAAAACATACTGTGTTTCAGAACAAAATTATATTTTACATCACAGTTTGCTATGGTGGAAATCTGGTTGATATTGCATATGGATCGCTGTAGGTTATTTACATGGAAAGCACAGATGACCAATGGGGGCAGGGTCCTAAATCCAAGACTGCTGTCTCACGGATAGAGGTCAATGGCTCGGCCCAACTCTGGCCCATCCCAGGGGTTTTTGTTTGTATGCACCAGTGTCCAGCTAAAGGGAGGTTTTGGCTAAGGTCTCACAGGGCAGGTCTGGTCCAGAACATAACACAATGGCTATGCATAATTAAGCAGGCGTTAGGATGGGAAACGGTGGTGGGAGGGACATCTGGTTACTGACCTCTAACCCTGGGAGCCTGATCTCACACAATACTGCAGCAAGACTAGAGAAGATAGCTGGTTAGACAAGAGGGGTCAGCCTATATTGATCAGGACAGAGGGAGGAAATGCAAATGCAGAATCCAACTGCCCACTGAATTAAATTAGGTAATGCAAAAAAGATCCATCTGAGTGAGAACACATCGGTCACTCTCTGTCATCGTGGTCTAAATGATTGAAATCCACTAATAGACTAAATATATCCCAATGCATTTTTCTCCAAACCCACTGATGTGTCATTACTCACCAAGGCCACTAATTGTGTAGGTATAGGTTTGAGCCTGCAGTAGGATGTTGGGCTGCTCTGGTTGACCTTCCTCATGGTAACACAGCCGGAAACCCTGAGCAGCCACAGAATCAGGGATGATTTGCCAGCGTGCCATAATGGAGGTGCAGTTGAGAGGCTCAAGTTGAAGAATAGGTGCTAAAGGCACTAAGGGAGCAGAGAGTGCAGGCATGGAATCAAAACATTGTCATTCATTGGTAGAGTATTACTAAACAGAAACAACATGACACTAATTGTGACAAAAGCATTGATGGATAAACTGAGAATTTTTGGCATCACCGATTTCAAATATACAATTTGCTTTGAAATACTTAGCAATCTACATCTTGTTCTCAATTAAAAGATCCTCTGTGTTGTGATTTTTTTTAAAGCTATATCTAAATATATATAGGTAATAATAACTATTATTTTTTGGACACAAAATTCAGCTTTGGAGGACAAAAACCTCCCCCGACACAGCAGGCCATAAAAATAGGCTATTCTTTCCCCCACATAGAAGCCTGAGGCCCTCTCTTTATGATCCGTGACTGAGGCCACTCTAACATCACTGACAGCAAGGGGCAAAGGTTTCTGGGTAACCAACACAAAGACTGTGGGACAATGCTGGAAGAGCAAACTCTTGTCATATGCCAGCCACACCACATGAACTCTGGTGACTGGTTGTATTCCAAAAGCAGCAAAGCAGAAATGTGACAAACGCAAAAAAAAGAAGCCAGTACTAAAACCATTTTAAAATTTCCTCAGCCAGAAGAAAGCTGCTTTTGAGCTCAAGAATTAACTTCACCACTTATTCTTGTGAACAAAACTGCTCTATATCGTCATGTTATGAGACCGCAAAGAGAATAAAATCATACCACCAACTTTCCAAATTCACGGCTACATTTCCTATTTACTTTGGCAGGTTTACCTTTGTTGCTGGAGATTTTAGGTGTACGGTGAGAGCTCCATGCTGATGGCTCACACCAACCCACACGTGTGGCTGCAGCCATGCGGAGTAGGTAGATGGTTTCAGGCTGCAGGCCTTCCAGGAGATATGTAGTACTGTTGTGCGGTATCTCCACAGATATGACTGTGTTGTCCACAGCTGTGCGATAGGAGAGCCTGTAGGCTGACACCCGTCCACGGCTAATCTTAGCTGGCAGCGGCTGCCAGCTTACCTGTATGTCTGTCGCACTATGGCTGGTCAGACTTAGCTCTGGGGTACGCAGAGGCACTGCAGAAAAATACAAAATAATTTATTCAACGAAACAGTGATGAGTCACTTTAGAATACAAACATTGCTCCTAAATTAGCTTTTTCATAAACAAAAATATTTTCCTTGGACCAGTATAATGGTTGAACACACATCCCTTGCTTAAAAACCAGAAGGATTTATTGCCAGGAATGCTGGAAGTGTCAGTGCTTTATGCTTACCATCCTCCAGGGTATGCTGACTAACTTGGTCTGACATACGACTCGCTCCCATTGGCATATAAGCCACAACATAAAAGCTGTAGTTTCGAGCTGACTCGAGGTCATCGATGATATAACTGGTTGTGTCGTTGCCAATAACAACTTGGTATTCTTCGTTGTTTAGACCTGACATGCAACAAATCATAAAGTTGGTTAGCAAACAAGTTCAGATTATCCAATAAAGAAGTGACCTCCATAAAAGGTGTTCCAGCACACATAATAAAAACAGTCAGTGTTTTGAAAGAATGCTTGTAGTCTCTGAATGTCACTCAACTTTTCTGTTAAAAAGTACATTGCAAGGCACAAACTCATTACTGCTCCCAGATCATTGAAAGAAATACCATTAAACGTGTAAAAGACTAGACTTTATAGAGTTGCTTCACGATAAATCTTGTGGTTTAAGTGAAATATGTCCAAATATAACTGGTTTGCAAGACTGTGAGAATTTTAGATAGCTGCCTTGTCCCTTTCAAGGCAAGCAGAATAAGTTGGGAAGTGGACAATGGCCTGGCTAAGCCTGTTGTTATTGAAGTGAAGTTGCCATTCTGAATCCTACTTGACCTCTGCTCTGCTCAGCAACAACAGATGGCCTTCAACCAAACAAAGTCGATCACACATATATAGTGATGTGGCTTATTAAAGGTGATGGTGATCTTACTTCTTTTTTTTTTTTTGCACCTTTCCAGTTCAGGACTGACTTATTTTCAAACTCTAAGAACCGAAATGAAAAATGCTTGTATCTCACACTCACCTTCAGCCTTCATATAATGGATGGAATAGGCAATGACTTTTTCTGCATTGAAGAGAGGTCTCTCCCAGGCCAGTAAGATGGCTGAACTTGAGATGGTCTCTGCATGGATATTCCTCGGTGCACTGGGCCTGTCCTCAGACATGACCACGATAAGGCGAGCCAAGGAGAGTACAGAACCCTGTTCATTCTCTGCCATGCACTGATAAATGGCATCGTCTTCGGGGATAATCTGGGTGATCACCAATTTACTATGAAACAATAAAAAAAGAGAGAAAAAGCAGCCAAAACAATAAAGGAGTTATGGTATGTTTTTTTCATCTAATGTTTTGGCATGATAAATAGGTATGTTTAATTGTGACCACCACTCGTGTTAGACAGTACCTGTTATACATCTTAACCCTCCCATTTAAGTGAACCTCTTCTCCATTCTTTAGCCAGCGGATTCGTGGCGGAGGCACCCCCTCTGCTTGGCACAGAAATCGGGCAGTGCCAGCTCTTGGACGCGTCTGGCTCTCAGGCCTTTCAACTATGGTTGGTGGCACTGAAAACAGTTGTGGATGATGAAGTTGATTAAAACTGTCTCATGCAGCATGTATGTAACAAGTCTACTACAAATACATATCAACCAGTTCTGTTTTGTCAAAGCATATGGAGTAGAACAAAACAGACATAAGATGATATCTCAGGAACCATGAAATGTTTCTACCAAAAGGTTTACCATACCTCGAACTGTGAGATTGGCTGCAGCAGTAGTGTGGTTGCGGGTTCCAGGTGTGGTGGCCCTGCAGAGGTAAACTCCACTGTGCTTGGAGCTGACATCAGTAATAACTAGGTTTCCATTACCTAGCACTTTGGCATTATAAACATCAATGGGTTTACTGTCAGCACGGCTCCAGGAGATGATGGGTGAAGGATTGCCTGTGGCTACGCACTCCAGTACCACAGTTTGGTGACTGGAAATAGTTGTGTTCTGAGGTCCAGCGATGATTCTGGGCCTCTGACGGGGTTTAGGGCCAGCAACTTTACAAGACAGCAGAAATGTCAAGAATAAATCCAGTGTTTTCAGAGGAACTTGGAATTAATGACCATTCCTAAAATTCAAGCACAATTGCTTTACCTTGGTTAACAGTAAGTGTTGCCTCATTACTCTTTAAACGGCTGCCGATGTTAGTTGCCACACATCGATAGTGTCCAGCGTCTTCAAGTTGTACATTGTGAATCTGAAGCACTCCATTGGGCAAAACCGTTATTCTAAGAGCATAAAAAGGTCAAAAGAGTTGTAAAAAAGCTCATTTCTTTAAGTACCAACATAATTGCAAATTACAAAGAGTTACAAATAGACGTGGATTACAAAGGGATTACAATGTTTCAAATAACTCAAGTGTCTGCATCTACCTGTCTGTCTGTAGAGGTAGTGTGCTTTGGTTGTGCTCCCAGGTGATGGTGGCTGGAGGTTTGGAAGTGACTCCACATGAGAAACGAGCCACAGAGCCTTCAGACACCACCACAGGTGAAGGATGCAAGACAAACTCTGAGATTCCTGAGAAAAGAATAAACAGATGTGTCAAAAGCAAACAATTCAAAGCAAAACAACAAACTTAACCCTTCATAATGAAACTGTGTAATGTTTGCTTTATGCATGCTAAGGACCGACTTTGAGGCATGTTAACTGATCAAATAAAAGAAATTGATCTCTGTAAGACAACAGCTGCCTTTGTGCAGATGAGCAATCACATCCTATTCTGGCCAGCTGGCCCAATCAATGGATCAATTGAAGGATGGCAGTGAATGATGCATTATTATAGATAAAAACTAATCAATGCAATTTGCATAAAAAGCACTGCAAGCAACCAGAAATAGACAGTGATGCACAATGTATAAAGACAAGGAAAGGGATCAATTTTCATAATTTCATGCTGCACATCACAGTATTTTAGAGGTAAATATACAAATATATATATATATA
>JAPMNP010668941.1:0-11640 GCA_029874935.1 Atherina boyeri | reverse complement strand
GAAGGCCAAAGTGTAGAAGTGAGTCTTAAGAAGAGTTTTAAAAATAGGAAAGGAGGAAGCCTGACGGATGGTCAGTTGCAAGGCCACTTAAGGAGTCATTAAGGCATTAAAGGTGGTACACAGGATTTTCCAGGTCTGGGACGGTTAGACTCATTTTCAAATGATACATGCGCATGAGACCGCCTCCTCCCCTGCCTATCCTCCAATGAAACGCCTCCCTCTACTACGCAAAAACTAGAGAGGTTGATTGACGTGCCAACGACCAATGTTCAACGACCCAGGGTTGTTTTCTATTGGCTACTGTTTTTTGGGCCCCACCACATTCACACTTTATATTTATTTTTACTTTTTTTTTTGTTTTTCATAAGTACGGGGCTGCTACATATCTATCTGGTGGGTTTTAACAAAGATTTAAATTTTGTTAAAAATAAAAAATCCTCCGTACAATCTTTAACACAAAATGTTTCATTTGCAAATGTATGTGGGGTCAAATCTTCAGTTATCAGTGTCCTAATTACTGATAATCTGATCAGCGATCAACCTTTACAGCCATAATGACACAATATTACCAAGATTTTCAGCATGTTAAGTTAATGTATTTACTAATAATGCAAGTCATGAAAAAAATTAAATAAGACAAAGTCTAATTATAGAAAAAGCTATATTTCAGACTCAGAGTACGATAGGATGAGATGTTGGAGAGAAACACCTGGCTGCGAGGATGGATGAGAACTGTAGTGGGTAGACACAGTGTAGTTCAGGCTTCAGTGGGACAATTCACTGTGGCAGACAGAAAAGGAAGCTAATTGTTATAATAATTATCATGACTGCAGGGAGAGGAGCGGAAAGAAACTGATTATACCCAAAGAGAGAAGGAGAAAGAAAGAGGGAGACAGATTATCTGTCTGTGAGTATAGCCTGTCATTAACCTCACTTTCCCTCCTTCACACACACTCCATCTTGTGCAGTCTCTTGTCCAGTGGAGTGCCAATCTATATCCCATTGTTCCCTTCGTCTTTCCTGGACTGCGCTAATTGAAGGCAATTTGAACATGCTCCTGCCAGACTCTTATCTCACCTCTCCCTCATCTCGAGCCTGCAGACACCACCACACCTATTTATGCGCGCACACACACATTACCTACAGACTCAATACTTTAGGCTTCATTGTAACTATAAATAACAATAACTACATTTTAAGTTGTAAGATTGATGTATAAATGATAACTGTGTGAACACAAATCAGTTAAAAAAATGTGCAGGTATATATAGATATATAAGTGCTTAACTCATAGTACAGTGGCATTTGAAGATATATCAGTTTGCCATGTTTAATATAAACATCAGTGTCTGGGACATCATAAGGGTTAGTTAATACATTATAATAAAGGCACAATAGAGGTGGGGTGTTGTGATCACAATAGGGGTAACACAGTTAATCCGCAGGAAACCCAGCTGTATAATTCAGAGTGATAATGAGTGATGTTTATTGATCTCTAAGGACTGGGTGAACTATGGGAAAGTCACGCATAGTTTCCAGACACTTGTCAAAGACTGCACACGAACTGGTGTAACACAACAAATACTATATAACTCGGTAGCAACTATAAACACAGCATGTGGCACGCATACCCACAAACACAACCTTTTTTTCATCATCAAACAAAAGTGTTTTACTGCTGATACATGACAATAATAATTAAAAAATACTTAAAGGAAAAGTACAGTTTTTTTTAACCTGGACCTTATTTATAACAAAAAATACGTTCATAAACTCACCCAGACAATTTTGGAGTTACTTGAAGTCCATCGGAAGATATTTAGATACATCGCGATGGTGTTGTCGGGACAACGGCATAATCTAAGGCACCTTTTTATGTAGTGTCATCATCATAACCGCTGTCTGTCTCTATATCTATGGTTTCATAGATAACAACAAAGCTGCTCTGAAGGCACAGAGGGATAGTACAGCAACTAATAACTAAACACAGGTGAAATAAAGGCATTTTGTGGCAGAAAATGTCTTAATTAGAGGCTGAAATGCTTGCCCCAACAACTTCCATTGAATGGATATATTCCAGCACAATGGATGTAAATATATCCAGATAGACTTCAAGTAACTCCAAAAATGCCCCAGTGAGTTTATGAACATATTTCATGCTATGAATAAAGTCCACGTTAAAAGAAATGGTACTTCTACTTTAACAACTGGCAAGTAATAAAGGAGACATCCACAGAAACATTTGAATACAAATTTCCCTTTAAGTAATGAGAGTTGTAACAATGGAAATAACATGATTTCAGATGAATCCACACATCAGTTTGTTTCTAAATTATGGAAGTACTGTACAAGTAAAAATAGCTGTATATTGTACATTTCCTGGTTTCATGGGGAACTCAATCAAATTTGACAACCTGCTTCAAGTAAGGTCAATTTTGACAGAGCAAGCAAATGTTTCAAGCCAAGTCTGGTCATTTTAGGAGGGTTTTAAGGATTACAGACACTAACTGGTATAACAAACGCAAATCATCAACTGAAATGTCTCTCCTCACGTTGGATTGTGGACAATAAAGGGACTTGCACACTAAGTTTGCATTCATGTCACATGTTCTGCATAGAATACATTAAGCCAGGAGTGAAATTATAACCCTAAAATTAAAAATAGAGTATATACAAGAAAAGCTTCCTATAACATATCACTGATTTTATAATAATTAAATAAAATTATTTGTATCGAAGAACATGATTTGTGACATAAAACTCTCTCAGGGGCAAAGAAATTACCTTGAGTTTCTCATTCATTTCCAAAACTACTTCTAACTGTACATGCAGTCACAATGTTATTGTATAGACTATCATTCCTTTTTTTACAGGGTAAATCTCCTAGTCTTAGGAGGCAGGGGTATGAGAAGCTACAGATTATATACAGACTACAACAAATTGATCACTCCTGTCTTTTCAATTCATAAGTAAGAAAAAAGAAATAAACAGAAAGCAAAAAACACTATGAATGAAATAAAAACATGTGTGTCTTAGTGCAAGCAGAATAAATTAGAATAACCATGGTGCTGAGATATTAACTTAGCACACAGATACAAACACACACACACAGTGAGTATACTGCTGAGTATAGATCGCCCTCTACTGACAGATCAGAAAAGGTCAGTGGCACACCTGCCTAATCAAGTCCTCCTCAAACCCTAAAATACAATGCCTCTGAATGATAGATTACACAGTTCAGGCATAAAAAAGAAAGATTGAAATTTAAGTAAAGCCACAGTGACAAAAATATCTTCAATGTTATCCCTTTTGTTTTCTGTTAAGAGACATGTGTGCTTTGGACCCCAGGTGAATTCAAATACTCTTGGATTAAAAAACTGGGCAAATGATGTTCAAAAGTCAGCTATCATTGAGCTCCAAAACTAAGGTGCAATGTTGCATAAAAGTCATTTGACTACTGTGGCTGCATCTGAAAACTTGACTTGGTTTTGACTTTGCAAGCAGCCAACCGTTCAGACAAAATAGTGGTAAGTAGGACAGCAAAAAAATCACATTTCCCATCTTTTCCAAAGCTGTTACTCCCATCCATTAAATCATGACCTTATTTCTAAGCTCCAATATGACTGGCATGAAGTGGTTCTGTCTCCTTTATTTACAGTCAAATAACCTTACTGTGGGACATGGCAGGGGTGGCCAAGTGGCACAGAAGATTGCTAAGTGTTGACTTTGAGAGTGAGACTGGCAGGATGGATTGATGCTCTTCCTGGACACACTGCTGTGTCCTCTCACACCTCTGTTTGTGATGACGAGGTGACATTATTACAACTCTGGCAGTAAAAGATACACAGTGGGTTGGGAAAGTTGCGTGTTGCCAGAAGCCATTGCTTTACAGCAAGCTGTGTCTGACGGGGAGAACGCATATAGAAATACTCTAGGGCACGATATCTGGTTGAGAAACAGACCTCGTGTAAAGCACTAAAAAGTGATACTTAGGCCGTATGCGAGTGTGTGCAAAGCACTACAGACTGTACGTATGTTTCTGTTTTGTCTACACTTCCTGCCCTGCTGCGGACAGTGCCCAGACTGGTAAAGTTACAGCTGCAACACCAGAGTCCTGGTTGGTAGGTGCACAAGTGTGTGCGTGTGTGTGAGGACATCCATGCATGTGTCGTGTTTAAGTGCATTTGCGTGTTCACATCGATATGAGGCGTCATCACAGGTTCTCTGTTCGTCTGAGAAACTCGCACTTGCTCGTTTTCAACCCCTGCCAGGGACGGGACCTGCTGACAGCACTGCATTGTTATTTTTTTTCATGTTCATCAAATGCGACATCTCAAGGCACACACACATATCAACACACAGATGTTGTCAGCATGTTCCCATTTTTTCAGACACCTCTCACTCCCAAGTGAGACAGGGATTTTCAACTCATTGCCGACAACATCCCTGGAATCTGCACACTCTATTTCACAGTCCCATCTCAAAACCATTGACTTTCTCTCCAATTAATTTCCTAAAGCAACTCTTCAGTCTGTTTGTTGGAGAGTGAGGCACTGCAACCAGCAATAGCAAGATCTCAAAATCAACAATCTTAAAAAAAGAAAGAAAAAGGAGTACTTTGGATTACCACAGGAGCTATTTTAGCAGAAAAGCTTCATGGCACAAACTTCAAAAGAAATGCACACATATACACACTCAGGAGGAGGAGTGTATTGTCAGTCCACCTGCATTCAGACAGACTACCTCCTGTTCTTCCTTCCTACAGCAGGCTGGCCCTCCGCTTATGTCTCCGTCTGCAAGCAGCCCCCTTTTCCAGCTCAGCAGCTGAGAAAGTGCCAATCCTACAGTTTAAAGGCCCCACTGGCCCTGCCAGCATGATAGATAGTTTAGAAATGAGGACGTGTGTTTAAAAGAGAGTAGGAGAGGGGGAAGAGAGGGAGGGCGAGAGAAAAAAGGCACGCAGCAGCAGCTGTCAGACAACACAAAACCCAAGCTTCCATGACCAGGCTCTTAACAGAGAGAAACAGAGAAAAAAACAAAACAAGGGGTTTTCTGAGAGGCGAAGCCTTTGCTGACAGGTAGAGTTAGTGAGGACTGAACAGAGAAGATAAACACATGCAAATTCAAAATGTTTGATAAAGAGATTAGAATACAGGAAATACATGACAGGGAAGAGGCCCTAACAGCATCTTATAAGAACACATCAGCCTGATTGTAATACTTTCAGAGCAAGATAAAGTGGCAGATCCCAAAGCGCATGACATCGATGACGTCAGTATTATCCAAACATTTCATGGCATCCATTCACAAGAACAGGAAAAATTTAAGTTTCTTCATGGAATTATTCAAACTGTAGCTAATCATGAAATCTGTATGTATGAATGTAGAATGACAAATTAAGCAAGTTTACATCTAATCTGAGTGCTCTGACGAAAGTGTTAACTCCTTATGTGCATACAAGGATATTAGCAGGTTGTCTGAACTGTAACTCTGATCTGACTGATTTAGATAAACTGTCAGGTTTATTGCTTTTATTCTTATAGGTTTATTTCTTTATGCTTACGGCTCTGAAATGCTCAGCTCCCTCCAACTCCATCATGCAAACACACATGCAATTCAACAAGTGAGACCTCATTAAAATCTTGTCAGAGGGCACACACTAGAGCTAGAATTATTGCCATCTTGGATTTCTGCTATATAATGGTTTTAGTTAATGTTTTTGTGTGAAATGTTAAAAAATGAAAAATACCACACATAACCTCAGAATCTCATGTGAAATCCTGAAACATCTTGCTTTGTCTCTCCTTCCAAAGACCAAAATGAAAGAATTAGGTTTGATATTAAACATGACAGACAAGTAAAGATTTGATAAATGAATAACTTACCAAATTTGATTTTATGTTAATTGTTTTTTTTTTATTTATGAAAACTCCACTCTCTGTATCCTCTGTGTTCATTTCACAATCTAAATGCAGTCAAATGGCCAAACCCCAGAGTGTTAAGCTCCGTTTGCAGATATGTTTACATGCGTTCTCTTTCCCCATTACTCTCACAGGGGCCCTGCCTAACACTTATTAAACAGATCTTAAGAACATCTCCATTCATCATTGCCACCTCGCTTATGCATCAATGCCGCTGTGTGTGTATGTGTGTTTATATGTCATGGGTCTGTTAGTGTGTGTGGGGCCCCGAGAGGCTTACTGTCGGTTCAGAGAGGGGATGATGTAGGAAGATTAATATTGGTGTGACGGGAGAACCATGCCAGGGAGGAAGGGTCACTCATTACCCATCTGACCAACCATCTCCAACTCAAACACACAGAAGCAAGCAAGCACACACACACACACACACACACACACACACACATGCACAGATGGTTACTGCAGTGAAAAGCTTCTCTAAACTCTTCTTCATTCACCATTCGCTGGTCCTGCATTTGTTAACGCTTTCCACACTCCCCTCTCCTCCTTTTCCAGTTTGTCTTTCATCTGCCTTTCAGATTTTATCAGGTCTGTTGAAATGTATCACATTAGTCTTGTTCAGTTTCGGGGAAAATGCCTGGCGTATAAAATGAATTGACTGCCTCAGACTCATCTTTATGGTTAGAGTGAGGAGGATGTATGGGCAGAGAGGAGATGGGATGTGGTGGAGACAGGAGAGGGGTCAAATACTGCAATTACCACCCAATTGATTTCCATTGGTGTGATGGAGAGAATAAGTGTTACTCTGTCAATGTTCACTCAACCTGGCAGCAAGTCCTCAACTGAGAAGGAGAGGAAGAGAGAATTCTTTCAGTCCATTCATTCAGTTTGTCATTAATTAGTATGCTCATTTAATTTCCTGCAAATGTTTATTCATTCACTGAAGCAGCTGATGATCTGTTGCAGTACACATCTAGATGGATATAAATTTAATTGCATCTTTAAAATTCTAATCTCTCATTTTAGCAGACAGAATTCTAATCTCATCTGTATATTTTCTGAGCCTAAAACCACTACAGTGTATGGCATAAAATGCAGTGCAATTTAAGATTCTTGTTTAAAACCATGTAAACCTCTTTCCCACATTCAAGTTTTTCTTTATTTCTTTTCCTATCATTTCTGAAGGAAATTTGTGTAAATGTCTTAACAGAATAGAAATTGCTCAATACATGCTGGAGAAGGTTTCACGCAGGTTTAAACACAGCCATCTCCCCTCAGTGGTAATGGCAAAAAGAGAAAAAAGGAACGTATTTGGTTTATTTGCAGTGAGAAAACAAGACCATAACTGTGGCTATCAAGAAATGCCCATATCCTGTGTGAGGTTTTACAGAAGATACTGACACACAGTTGTATCAGTCCAAACTATGCAATGGCCAAGGCTCCTTGTAAAGTAGAAAAAGAAAAACGAACCACATACACCCTGCCAGCTCTCTTCTAATGGCTTCACTTTTCTCCGATCATATCTTCTCTTTTCCTCTCTCGTTTCTGTTTTTTTCTTATATTTTTTTCATCCCTCTTTTGTTTTCTCCTATTTCGTTCACCCCCTCCTCCTCTCCAGTCGCCACTCTTTGGGGCCAAAGTGCGGTCTGTCGATAGAATCAGTGGAAAACTGTTTGGAAACTAAAACCTCAGTTAAATTATTTGATTACAACCTCCCATTACTTGCTGGTTTGGAGGTATTAAAAACCCGCTGAGAAGTAATGATTTCCATTTTGTGTTTGAGTAGTGATACAATATTTGCTGTAGTTTCTATCCAACGACAATGGACACAGTTGCTTGATCAGTTTAGTTGTTTGAACCATTCTAAACTGACATTATCAATAAGGGGAAAGCATAGCTGAATTGGATGAAGAAAAAGACTAGATGAGCCACAATTAAAGGCACCATTTGTAAGATTCTGTCCGAAACTGGTACTGCAATCATGTGATACCGTGGCCTGTAAGAAATTGCTAAAAAAAAAAAAAATGGCTAAAATAGGTCAATAAAAATATACACAGAAGTTCTGGAAACTTTAAAACCCTCCACCTCCCCCCGATTGGGATATTTAATCAAATATCAGCACAACATGTAAACAATAACATCATTTGGGAGCTGCAAATCCATTTTTAAAATGAGAATATCCTGGCTAAATTAGGGTTGTCAGTGACATAAGCATTTGAAATTAACATAATTTTTTAATGTCTTGTAACATATCAGCACCATTTAATGAGAACTTAAAATAAAGATGATACATAATTCTTACATATGGCACCTTTAAACAAAAATGAAGAACTTTTGTAATTTACTATACTCCTGCTAAACAAGATGAACATTTTCCTATCCTGTGGGGAAAAGTACAAGTTAGTCTGCAGTAGGAGTAGTTGACTAATTAGTCAAAAGTCACAGAAACATGACCTTGCTGTACAACGGGAGATAGACATGGACTAATTAAGGCTACCTTGTCTCTCACCAGCAATTAAAAAACAACAAAGCTCTGCAAATTTTTACTCCAAATCTCTCTTTCTCTTTGTCTTTTCCTCTCATGCTATCTCGACCTAATTTATCCTTTTCATTTATCTCCTGAAAAATGAGTTCCTTGACATCACAGTGCGATGGCATAAGAGTCTGGGATGTGAAAGAGTCATATAAAAAGGACTGCGCAGAGGGGGAGAGGTTAAAAGAGGAAAGGATGAGAGGAGTTTGATGGCGTAGTTCATCTTGTAGCAAGGGTTTATTTACAAGAGGTTGTATTGGAACACATGCACATACAGTACCTTTGTGTCCACATATAAACACATTTGTATGTGCGTGTATGTGTGCATATGATTGTGTGTGATTGGGCTGTTTGGCAGGTAGAAGGCTGTGAGTGCAGCCTGTCACAGCCCAGCCCTGATTACTCTGCACCATTCATCAAAGTGTCACCTCTCTGACAGCCGCTAATAAATATACTGCCACAGACCCCCACTCGCACCTGGCAGCGCACCACATCGACACACACAAGCACATCATCACGTACACACACGCTCACTCTGCCACCACCAGCAGCCCGGCGCAGCACCAAACACAGCTTGAACAGCAACACATCCTAAAGCTCATTTGCTAATTGCTGCATTTCCCATCAATTCTGTTTCCATCTTGTTCAATGTCAACAGGAGTGAAAAGATTGGAATAAATTAATAAATTATATAAATAACCAATGGATAAACATGTTACATGACTTCCCTCCGTGTGCTTTTTGCCTTGTACCTTTTTCATATAACATGATTTTGCCTCCATTTTTAATTGTAAAATGTAAAAGACTAATATATAAAATTCATCTCAGCTATTCTAAATTTTGCTTAAAACTTTTTTTCAACTTTTCATTTAAATCACTGCATCTTTTTTCTTAGCAACCAAACAAACTGAAGCGCAAACATCTGAAACAATTCTCCAGCCTTTGGTAATGCAATGTTTCAAGAGGCTGCAAAAATACCAAAGACCTCAAAAATGTGCGTTTACATGTAATTGCTGGTTTTCTTTTCTTTATTTTAATTCATTTATAGTCAGTGTGGAACACACACCCATGTGGTCATCTTTCTTCTGTTTGTCTATGATTAGGCACCATACGATTGCTGCAATGATTTGCTCTCTTACTGTAAGTGTAATCTTCCCAACTGCTGTCTCGGCTACGGCAGATGCTCCCCAACTCCCCCTGTTGGGAGACAGATGAAGCGTGTGACTCAACAGGGCTGTGTGAGTGACTGTGTGTGTGCGTTACACAATGCGTGGGACTTTGGTGATCTGGTGGCGGAAGCGTGGATATTGGTGTATCCTGCACTGGAAGGTGTCCTTGCCAAGCTGAGCGTGTGTTTGTGAGAGTCTGTGGGCGAGTGTGTGTGGACACGAGGCTGTGGGCATGCTGCGCTGGCAGATGGCATTACTGCATTGCCGGGCCACCCTAGCTAACATGGGGGAGGACAGGGAGAAGGTGGGAAAGGGGGAGGAAAAAGGATGTGAGTCAAAGCAGGGTGAGTGAGGATGGCCGTAAAAATGAAAACAGTTAAGGGGGAGTAAACAGCAGGGGGAGGAAACTTTGAGTTATGAGAAAGAGAAGGTTGATGAGGTGAGGAATGAATATTTCATGATAATGAGCAGAGTATAAAGAGGCTGCAGTAAAGCAAAGCAGCACCAACTCCTCCCTACAGTTCAACAATAGCAAAAACAAGACTTTCATCCAGTACAATGCTATTCTTGTCATATATTAATTCTACTCCTGCAATTGCAATTCTGTGGTGGTCAGTTGCCAGCTGCGCTCCAGTTTGTACTGTGAGCGTGTATGCATGTGTTGCGGAGCGCTGCATGCCTGCTGGGCAGCAAGGCTGGGCCAGGTGTGGAGTGGGAGTGCTGGGAAGACTGGGAACAGTGGGCCTGTTAATTAGAGAGGGGTGATTAATGGGACAACAGAGAAGAAGCACAGTGTTAGGGAGGAGAGATGAAGGAAGGTGGGAAGAGTTGAGGGGAGAAGGCAGGTGGAGGTGCAGAGGGAGGAGGTAAACTGTTTGGAAAATTGGGATTAAAAAAAAACATTACAAAAAGTACATATCAAACCAGGTGCTGCAGTCTCTGTTGTCGAGCATGCCATATCTGTGATCTCATCACTGTGTGTCTTTGGTGATGTCTGAATTGGGATTAGGTCTGTTATTGAGATGTAAGAAGTGGCGTTGTGACAAACACTCCTCAGGGGTTGTGGCATGTAAACACCAATCATTTGGCAGATGCGCTGTGAGCAAATTGGCAGTGTATTCCCCATGGCCAAGCCACATACCATTATCAGGATTGAGACTAATCGTGTGCCGTCTCCCATATGAAGAGCAATTAATTCACTCTGTATCAAACTGCAAGGAAACAAAGCGTAGGGTCAAAAAGAAGAAAAGATTCTGCAATGGTGAAGACAAGAGTGGAGGGAAGTGAACAAGGAAAAGGAAGCTGAAGTTGAAAAGAAAAAAAGGAGTTGCTTTTAGTTGAGCTCGTACACAGAATAAATGACAAATGAGAATGATGGGATGTAAAACTGGAAAGTGACAGCAAGAGAGGGCGTGTGAAATGGTTCTTCGAAGCAGCCCAGCATTTATGTATGCTTTTCCACAAAGATTTGACAACACTATAGTTTTACAATATCTGTATTTGCAGAAAGATGACACTTATAAGGAATCATTAACACGTAATTTCCCCATTCTCACCTCAATCCAACACTGAGGCATTGTAGTTGAGAGCTGGCCCAATCAGAGACCAAGCTATTATTTCCTGTTTGATTGCTCTGCGGTCAGCACGATTAAAGAGGAGACTAAAAGGTAATTTTTCACTATTATGGACAGAAAGAAAAGTAGAGCTGGTCTTGGTTTAATCTCCTGTAGATGGAGGGAGTTAAGAAAAGGCAGAGGGGAGAGGATGGAAGCCATCATTTCAAGGGATATGGTACCTAAATTAATCGTCCAGCCTCATACCCTATTGGATAAGATGAGTAGCATTATAATAAGAAAGGCCATATTAAAAAAGCAGTTGCCTCTGATGAGCCAAGGGAAGCTATTCAAAACATTTCTCCTGTCTCTCTCTCTCTCTCTCTCTCTCTCTCTACCTTCTATTACTCTCTCTACCTTCTATTACTCTCTACCTTCTATTACTCTCTACCTTCTATTACTCT
>JAPMNP010668922.1:3279-17290 GCA_029874935.1 Atherina boyeri | reverse complement strand
TTTATGCATGCAATTTCAGATTTGCAGATCCCCAGATCACAGATTTTTTTTTTTTTGGATATCTTTTCTTCTGCTAAATTGCCTCACTGAGCTAGAAACTGAGACGTAGCAAGGCCCCATTTTTTTGCTGGCATTTCTTCTTTGACTGTGCATGTTACAAGTTTCTGTATTACACTCGTCCTAAAGCTTCACATTTAGTTTATCTGATCTTGCAATCTGCTTCGTATTTGCCACTTTTCTACCCTTGTATCTGCTTGCTTTTGTTTCTAATATGCAACGTGCAGCTAAGGAAATCACTGCTAGAAGGTGTCAGCTTTTCTACTTCTGGTGTTTTGAAAAAAAAAGTATTAACATCTGTAGATATCTAGCCAAAAAGATAGGAAAGAGCAGTAGATACTGCCTTACATGATCAGGTACTCTGGGATTTAAAGTCAAATTTAGAGTTGTGAATATATAGTTCTAGGTTGATATCAGGGCAAATAGTTTCTTCTTTGGGTCAAATGACTTGTACTTGGCACTATAGAAGGAAGTTGAGGTCTGTTGTGTTTTGACCTCAGATGTGTGTTTTTGATTTACACTTCTGTATCGTCTGCATTTTTTATCAGAAGCTTGTCTACAGTGTGGCATGTATTACAGATAAGCATGGCAGCTCGAGATACGCTCTAGCCGTCGTTATAAAGATAAATCGGTTCTGCCTTTGTTGATCTTATAGATGAGATGCACCAACTGTGTGTGACTATCTAATATACCATGGTCATCTGAAGGACCAGGATACATTCGGTCATCTCACAGCACCGACATGAATCTACCTCATTCCTGTTAAAGTGATACTACAACATGAGTTTTTTTTTTCCTGGAAATGGTGAGGGAACAATCAATAGTGTTCCTGTGCTTTTGTAAAACGATATTCCACACTGAGATCTGGGGCTCAGTGATGCATGGAGCAGCAGAGAGATGCTGCAACCACCTGCCAGCAGACAGAGTCCATCCATTTCTATGCATTATGTGACTACATGGAGCAAAAAAAGGAGAAAAGCCTGCCCTAAGTGGCTCGTGTTATGGCTGGCTTGAAGTGTTTTAGAAGTACACTGAACTCTCTCTGTAAAGACAGATGCAAATATGTAAAACTAAGAAGAATGAGTGCAGAGAAAAATGTATTGCTCTGTTTTCTCACTTCCTTTGAATAGCCGTGGGTGTTGCGGTGAAACTTTGTGGTAGCCATTTACCTTACTTTGTGTCTGATATGTTGGTTGACGTTTTTAGGAAACTTTGTAACTACTATGCTGGGTTTTTTGCATTTCGAACTGTTGTGTCTTTGTTACGTGCAGTCGGATCCTTCATCTCACGCAGTCACCGTTGTAGGTCTTCGGATCATTAAAAGGATGCTGCACATCAAAGAAAGAAGACAGATGTAGACTGATCTTACTTACAGTTAAGGAGAGCAGTCACAGTTAAGATAAATCTTCATATTAATAGCTGAGAAACTAAACAGGAAAGAGCAAATCACAGCAGCAGAAGTTTTCTGTCTATTCAAGATGGGCTCTTTAATTGCTGTTTATGAAAAAAAAAAGATTAAGTCTACTTTATGGAAAGAAAAGTCAGATCTCGTGTAGAAAGCACAAGAAGCCATTTCATTTTCTAAAGTAAAAAACCATTGCTTGTTAACTGTAATTAACGCCTCCATGTTGAAGTGTTCACAAAGAAGACTTTCTTTTATGATCTCCAGCCACTGCATTTTCAGTGCCACTGTAATAAAAACAGAGACACTGGGTAGGGGCTATTTGTTGCCACAACAGTGGCTTGTGTGCATGGAGGATGAAGGACAGATGAAAAAAGACGTGTTACAGGATGTTTTAGACCGCAAAGCGCGGTACAACAAAACACGCTTAGTGACTCCTTTTGGCAAATGAACAGTTAAATATTTTTAATACAATCAAGATAAGCTGCAGTAAACAGTTTAAACTTCTGCTTAGTAGCTGCTCATATCTGAAACGATTCCTGAAGATTGTGGGTGACAAAGCGTATGTGGGTGAAAATGTGACTATGATCACTTCATCAAAGTTAAGCAGCCCCCCCCCTTCCAGAGAAAGTGGAGCTGGGTATAAGTAGAGTGTGACAGGTTGCAGGTGGTTTAATGGGGCAGGGTCGCCTCTTTTTTTGGAGAGCAGACGCTTTGCTAATTGGGGCTTATCAGGTGTTTCTGGGAAAACACCTGAGGCTTTTGTGCAGCTGTCAGTCCCATTAAGCAGAAGGGAAGACGTGTCTCTTGGTGGTGTTAGAAGAATGCAAGAGTCGTCTTTCAGCAGCAGGCATCACGCTTTATTTCTGTTCAAATCATACTTGGCATGTTGCAAAAACCTGTGGCTGAATGAAGCTGCAGTAGCAGAGCTTCTATGATTGATCAGATTGTCATTATTTTTTTGTGGGTGTGAAAAGTAGGTGGAGCTGTGTAAACATAAAAAAAAAAAACATATGCTCCATATGTACATGGGAATATGCACCACAAGAGCATGTTGTATCATTTCTCAGATGATGAGAACAGTTTTGGTGATGGGTATTTCTTGAAACTTTCTGATAGGATATCCTGTCTCGGATGTCTCTTTCATCTTTCTCTTCCTCTGTCACTTGTCTTCAGTCTCCTGTCCACACATGCTTCCCTTCACTTCTGAACAGGTTTGAGCTTTGCTGCAAAATGTTTACAGGATATTGAGCTGTTTTTTTGTCTATCATAGCTACACTTTCACCTCTATAATAATGCATGATGCACCAGTGAAACTCAACCTTTTCCACTATTGCTGTTTTTATGAAACAAAGCTAACTAAAATCTTGAGTCTAATAGTTTAGTTTTATTAAATTAATTAATAATTTGATGCACTGAATAAAATATAGATGAAAGAATTATTGATTTAGCTTCTTTCACATCTCTGTCCAGATTATTCCATAAACTAAGACCTTTTACAGAGATGCATCCTTCCATCAGTTGAGTTCTAAATCGGGGTTTCTTAAATATTTATGTTCCTTTTTAGATTATATCTACTTTCTTTTTCAAATCTTTTTCTGAATATTTGATGCTAATATGTTATGTGCTTTATATATCAAAATACTGAAATCCACAAATTCAGAAAACCTTGAAATATTTTACTGAATAAATAATATATTCACTTCCACAGATGATTCTTAAATGAAAATGGAGTTTGTGTAAATTTTACATGTACTTCCCCAGACCCCTGGCAGATCTGGCACAGTTAATGAATTGTCTTAGATATTTAAAAATTTTTGTTATTTATTTGATTTCTAGGTTAAACCTTAATCAATCAGAAACACTAGAACTTAGTTTCCTTTACTCTTACAATTTTGACATCTTCTTGGTGAGTTGGATTGTCTTTTCTTTAGATACCTTTTGATACATGTATCTATTACATCTGGATACTACTTTTATATCGCGTTGAAAGAACTAAATGTGACCGCAGTGTATTTGCATGATACTAGAGGTACTATGGAATTATTAAAGAACATGCTGAATGCACTGGGCATAGGTAAAAATATTTATCACTTTGCAAATTACATTAGAGTATTAGTTTATTGAATACTTCAACATATATTTTACCGCTTCTTGTAATTCACATATTTATATATAAACTAACTCTAATTGTAATGAGATTATCTGAAGACTTTTGCTGGTATATTATAGTTTTCTGCTGTTTCTTTCCAATTGTTTTAGTTAGGAAACAAGCCAATGGTTGCCATTCTATGACAACACCTTTGGCAATGTGGTGTATTATTGGAGTGTGACAGAGGTGTCTGGGTCGAACACAGGGCACATCTTTGACAAAGAGGTGGTGGGGGTTTACATTGCATCAAGTATTCAGCGCAATCGACCAATCACTGTGGATACATCTGAATGGCACACGGCAGGTAGACGGGCTGAGCCGCTACGAGACGGTGCGGTCGGCAAACCAGCTTGTCAGGTTTTCCACAAATAGTGAAATCCCTTGATGACAGATGCCAAAGAGTCCTTGGTGACAGGAGGACCTTTAGCTGTCTATATAACAGATGGAAAGTGAGTTGCTCTGCAAAAACCTGGCAGAGTTGAGATAAAAATCCAGATGAAGCAATGTCTTCTTTTAGCAGACGGGGGACTGAGGAGATACAGAGGTGGACTGTTCCACAAATAAAATCATTGTGCTTTGATAATGTAGCCTAATGCTATTACCCAGGCGCAGCTGGCACATGTGCTCAGGCTCAAACATCTTATTTGTGTCTATTAATGGAGCTAAAAAGCCTGGAGAGAAGACTAGACGTCCTGTGGCGGCAGTTCGATAAGGGAGTGCTCAACCATAAATATATTTCTGCTACTGATACTGTTGCAGCAGCCAAATGGAAGTGTGCTGACCCATTATTGAGACCGAAGGCCACGGCTATCCACACTGAAGGAGACTATTGTTCGTTGTTCCTGCTTGAGGAAACAGTGTGCTGGTTCTTACTGGCAGCCAGTTGCAGCAGTGAACCTGCCGTATGCAGGGAAATGCTTTGCTACAGTTCGTTCTATCTGTCGTGATATACTGTATGTCTTCAGACTGATTCCTCTGCATGTGCAAAAGTCTGTGGTGAGTTTACGTATGTGTGTGCACGTAGCAGTGATATCTCAGATTCCAGCCTTTGTGTTGAGATGCCGTTCCACATGCATGATCTCTGTCTGCCTGTGTTTCATTCCTTCTTCATCTTTTAGCCTCTCAGGTTCAGACTCAAATCCCAGCAGAACACCGAGGAGGTCCAGGCTGGGTTTCCACTCATTTTTTAGCCAGCATTTGTTTCAGTTGTCCAGGCCAGCATAGACAGGCAATGGAAGCATCAGAGTTGAATTACCTTGGGAGCTGGCCTGCCGAGGGATCTTGTTACTTTTGACAGGTTTAAGACACTAACTCCACCTCTAATTAGATTTCCAGAGCTTCCAATGTTCCTTTGTGCTCAGTCCTGAAACTGCAGTCCATTTTGTTTTGTTTTTTGTATAGAGGTTGTGCCTTGAAAGGAGTCATTTGGAACCAGGTGAGCTGCTGGCAAGGTTTTGCTGTTGTGGTTTGTTTTTTTTAGAAAAATAATCTGAAAGTTTCTTCAGACTGGGCTCAGAATTGTTGCCACTATGGTTGAAAGTTAATCAAAAATACCACTGGTGTGAATATTTTCTGTTTGAGCATGCCAGATATACAATACAGTGATACCGCACAACCCCATCAAGTCTAAACAGGCTCTTTCTCTAAAAGTTAGGGAAGGGAAGCCCCCGCTTCTTGCTCTCAGGTATCTGTTTGATTTGCTGTTAGCTTTTCTCATCAGGCTGGAGGTGGGTGGTTGAGCAGGTCAGGGCGAAGAGGTCTGGCTGATCCACAAGCTATGCTGAAGTTTCAAGAAGTAGCTCACTGGAGTGGAATGGTTCGCTCTGCACAACAATGCCGTGTGTTGACAGCCGAGTGCTCGGACAGGGTTAGTGGAATGTCCCCTTCAGACTGCGAGTGCAGCCCTTCTAAGCACCACAAAGCCTTACACAACATTTTATACGTTACCTGAAGATATACCTCAGCTGCTGCACGAATCCATCAAAAAAAATAATATTTTTGCATGTTGACATCCCACTGAGCAAGTTTACATATTTCATGGAAGTATATCTTTATGATGAAATGCAAAAAAACTTGTGAGCCACTGGATTGTTTCTATTCATTACTTTCTGAAGGCCAATACTGTAGAGGGGGTTTTCAGTTTGGGATGTAACAAACGGACACATTGAGATGAATTTGTACGCCATGTGGCATTTTTATTTGTGTTGTGCAATTCCTTATTTAGATTCCTTATAGATTCCTTATTTTGAATATGTTTATCTTTTGATATACCATTGTTTTATTTCTGCTACTCTGTTCCATTGCTGCTCCTTTTCTATTTGACTTTGTTCTGTCTTTTGACAGTCATTCAAAAAAAAAAAATCTGTTTATTTTCCACTTTTCAAACCAAGGAACAGGTTGTTGCCTGGATACTTTGTTTTGCATGAGGTTTTGACTCTGGTTAATACATTACTCAGTGAAAAATGTGTGTTTGCCTTGTTGCAGTTTATTTAATCTATGAAACATTTCCCTTGCCAGTAACTGAAGCATTCTCCCTTTCTTTGTGTCCGCAGGTGACCCACACATCGCTCCTAAGACGTGACTGTTGGACAGGCAGTCCCCTTCCTGCCGCTTTTCCTGTCCTTCGCATAAGGGAAACAATTAATGTCATAGACACTCTGCACAACTCTACAGTGTGAATGAATCTTTGCCGTAAAGCCACTGTGCTCTGCCACCCTGTCACCATGAAGAGCAAGTATTCCCAGTACTACAACGGGAGTCTGATCCGCTCCTACTATGCCTATGCCAAGAATATGACCCCCAAGGAAATGAATGAGCACATTGAGAGAAAAAAAGAGTTGACTACTCTCCATATTGTCATTGTGGTTCTCTGCACCATCATCATCCTGGAGAATCTTTTGGTCCTGATTGCTGTCTTCCGCAACAAGAAGTTCCACTCTGCCATGTTTTTTTTCATTGGCAACCTGGCATTCTCTGACTTGTTGGCAGGTTCTGCCTACATAGCCAACATATTCCTTTCAGGGTCAAAGACCTTTAACCTGTTACCGGTGCAGTGGTTCATAAGGGAGGGCACAGCATTCATTGCTCTGTCTGCTTCCGTCTTCAGCTTGTTGGCAATAGCTATAGAACGCTACATCGCCATCACCAAGGTCAAGGTGTACGGCTCTAACAAAACATGCCGTATGTTTCTCCTGATAGGAGCTTGTTGGGTCACCTCCATCCTGCTTGGGGGACTTCCCATCATAGGCTGGAACTGCATCAACAACCTCGAAGACTGCTCAGCTGTACTGCCACTCTACTCTAAGATATACATACTTTTTGTCGTCACCATTTTCAGCCTCATTCTGCTCTCTATCGTCATCCTCTATGTGAGGATCTATTTGATTGTACGCTCAAGCCACCAAGAAGCAACCAACTCACAAGCATATTCCCTTTTGAAAACAGTCACAATAGTGCTGGGGGTCTTCATCATGTGCTGGCTTCCGGCTTTTACCATCTTACTCTTAGATTCATCCTGCAACATACAGCTCTGCCCCATCCTCTCCAAAGCAGACATCTTTTTTAGCGTTGCTACTCTGAACTCAGCTCTTAACCCTGTGATATACACACTGCGGAGCAAGGACATGAGAAAGGAGTTCCTGCGTGTGTTGTGCTGTTGGGGGGTGCTGCAAAGCGGGCGGCCCTCCGAACGCTGTCTGGTCCCTCTGAAGAGCTCCAGCTCTCTGGAACACTACACCAACAAACATGAACACCAGACCACACCCATCATGCAAGATTGTACCACTTGTGTCTGAAATGGTGCTATCACATCAGATGTTATGTGTGAGAGAGAGAGAGAGATAGAGAGTGAGACAGAGAGAGAGTGTGTGTGTGTGTATGACAGAGAGCATGTGTGCGTATGAAATTGAATGGAAGGGCTGTGATGAGAGGTAGATTTTATGTGGGAAGCAAGTGCACCCTGGGACTGAGATATCTGATGAGGCTGGGACACAGGTTTCTGTTGGGACACTTTTGACAATGCAAACTTTTTTATTTCTATTACAATCAAAATTGTGTGACTTCACAATCAGCGTTCAGTTGATCACTCATGAAGCATGTGTGAAAACACAATGTTTTAACAGGGAACCAATTTAGAGGGTGAGAAACTTTCAGAAATGTGAAACAAGCTTTTAATGGGTACTTTCATTGATGAATAGGGATCAAAGCATTTTTATGTATATTCTATAATGTTTTGTTTGACCTTTCCAAACATGTAAATCCCAATTAAAAGCCAAAAATGGAAACAAACCATGCATAATATCTTATTTAGACTTAATAAGTTAATAACTTGGGGCCTTTGAACAACTGTTTCAATGCAAAGATTGCAAAGTTGCACTTTGTAGATTACTATAGAGATTATAATGTCTAAGGTTTAACCACATCACTCTCCTCTCCACTAATATATTTATGCACGAGGCCTAAAAAATGATCTCTCATTCTTTATAGAGCCAGAAACAGTGAAGAGCTTCTGAAAGCACTCCTCTGCGCAGAAGTCAAAATATTAAATGGTCCCTCAACAAAACAAGGGCTATATAATCCCTGTATAACTTTGCTTAACCAAGTTGATAAACTTCAATAGGTACGTATTCTGCTGACATGTAATGCATGAAACTCTTAACACATTTGTAAACGCTCATGTGTATGACTATATATTCCAGCTCCAGCTTCCATCACTAACACTCNCCCCCCCCCATTTGTCCTCACAATCTGTCCTTCTTGCTTTTATTATTGTCTTTTGTATCATAACTATTTCCGTTGAGGAAGGCCAAATGAGAAAGCATATTTCCTAAAGTGAGTTGCCGCTGATGGACTTTACCCAGTGACAGTTCTCCAGCAGCTTTGACTAAAAGGACTAATGTCCTGACAAGTGTTATAGCAACGTAGCAGCAATGTCCCGACTTCTGTTTGTGCCTTCCTCTTTGGGGGGAAAAAAAGGCTGAATGTATGTATGAAGTGTTTGGGGCACTGTGCTCCATTATTGACAGTATTATTGATCATCATTTTGAATTACCAAGTCATTGACGAGCAGAGAGTGGGATGAACAGGGTAGGTCACTCTCACTGTGAAGTCTTATTGCGCCAAGAACAAAATTAGTTGTGAACATCTTAGTTTATTTTGCTAGCCATATGCTTTGAGCAACTAAAGACATGAACACGTTTCACCTTTCCAAAGACCGCACGTTTATTCAACGAAATTGGACAAAATCCGGATCCAAATATACAGGAGGGATATGCCCTACCGGGAGTTCAGCTGCATCTTTATTCTCTGATGTCCCACAACACAGAACTTTCTTTAGCCATAGGAAGTCCTGTTTTTAATTGTTTGGTTCCTGTTGTTCAGGGTTACACTAACCTTCTTCCTGGAGACACACAATTAAAACTCTTCTTTCCGTCAGACTTTTCTCACACTTAGGTGGCCAAGTAGAAATGGTGAAAAGCACTTTGGCAGCTTCAGTGATATTTGCTTTCCCCCATTTTTGTTCAGGTGGAGAGGTGTTTTGATCTGTGTACCTATGACTTCATTGTATGTCAGACTATGACTTTTTTAATGCTAAAAATATGAATAAATATGTGTGTTTGTAAGTATGTATGTAACTTTGTACAGTATGTATGATTTTATGTTGTATGAAATGTCTTGTGTGCAATAGCTTTGTGTGTCCTGTAGCACGCTGCCTGTGTTAAATTGGTACAATCTGAAACACTAATGTAGGTACATAAACATTTTGTTAATTGCATTCCAGTTTTATAAAATAAATAAAATATTGAAACAAATAACTGTGTCTAAATTCTATTCTGTGCTGTGAAAAAACTCTGCACCTCTGCATGTCCAGAGATGTCCTGTTATTATGCCTATATCTGCGGAGTATTCAAAATGCAGTGTTAAATCCAAACATGCTCTGACATGGTAACAGAAATGCTAGCTTCGACATGAAAACCTGAAATTGTGCATGCAAATTCTGCCTGGGCATTCAACACAGCTCTCTTGCCGATTAAAAAATTAAGCAGTTGCTTAAAGGCTAAAACAAGACAGGGCAATGGTGGGAAGCTGGGCAGAGAAGACAGAGACTGAAAATGGGGTGTGGTAGAGAAAGCTGTCTTATTTGTTAGATAGTTTGTCTGAGAGAAGCATTGCAGAAGTCCCCTGGAGGGGTTTTTGGGTGAGGGGGAGACTTGGGGTGAGGGGAGAGGCTGACTTATAGTGGCCTTGGGAGAGTTGGGTCTGTGTCCTGTCAGACGTCCAGAATTCCTGGGTGGGAACATTGACTGAATCAGTCCCAAGAGGCTGCTCTACTTGGAAGTCAGCCAAGTCTTTCCAGCACCCAGCAGGATATTACATCACACTTTGAAACCTATAGATAAAATATGCACAAAATAATCAAATCAACATAAAGGACTTATTTAGGACTATGTGAAGAACTTGGCAAATAATCCTACAGACACAATTTTGAGGACACAAAAAGCAAGTTAATTAATTTACCCAAACTTAAACGATAATGCAAATACACTGACCACTGTTCAACTTTATGTATGTGACTGCGGCTAGTCTGCATGTACATGTATGTAGGAGGAGATATGAAACTTTAACATAACAAACTGATAGACATGCAGCATGCTGATTGCAGACCAACAGTGACATGGCGCCAACTTGTGGTCAAACAAACAAACAGCTGACTATATAAGACGTACGTATTTTCTATGTATTTTTTTTAAAAAGATCTAGAAAAAATCACAAGTCGTTTATAATACAAATTATACCTATTTATAGGAGCGATATCTAACATTACCTTGCTACAGTCAAAACCATTGACTGTATAATATAGAGGTCAAAACAAAACATTTTAGTAACACTGTAAGCCGGTTATACATGTGGTTATACATTGCTATTATCCTGCGCAAAGCATCTCAGTTGTTCACTTTTAAAACGGTGCAATTAATAGTATACATGAAAGGGGGGAAAGGGTCTTCAGCTCTGAATCGTATGTAAAGTACTGCTATTATATTACCCTTGAGTAAACAATACTTATATTGCTTCCGCCTGGTCAGCTGACTACGACATCTATGAAAGACTAAGGGGAGATTAAGGTAGCTGTTTATTTTCGTGTAATTGTTTTTTTCGTAATGTAACTGTCATTCAATCTGTGTTTTGTTTTTATAAATTATGATAAGGTCATATAGGATATGAATATGAGTCTATTGTGACTAATTATCCAACTAATAACTAAATTAAACAACCGTTACAGAGAGCCTTTTACCCCTTTGTTGCAGCAGTGGTACGATCCAAAAGACCCGGGTTTCCGCGCGAAAAGACGGCCCGCGCGCCCGATTTGCTCATATCATCCACCTTAAGAAGCCGTACGCTACTGACAGTCACCGTGGAGCTTCGCTGTTGTTAATGACGGCAGGCTACAACGTGATTTTAACCTGTTTTTAAAAAGTTGTTTTATCCTTCGTGTCTTACATTTGTTTACGATGCCAACCAAAACGTCCCTGTCTTTGCCAGACGATGTCAGGAAAAGGTACGGTAACGATGGTAACCTGAATGCTAATGCTGTCCAAATGAATTAGCTAGCATTCAGTATGTTCTGTGTCAGTTCAGAAGTCACAGCAACACCAACGCTGAAACTTGTATTACTTACTCAGCTCCTTTGGACTTCCTCCGGGTGTTGTAAGCATGTCTGCCACTTTACCATTTGCGTAGAGTAGCAGCTGTAGCTAGCGTTAGCATGTTGCCACTTGACAGCCAAGACTTATTCGGAATGTAGAGCTTTGATGTCAGTATTAGCCAGCAAGCTTTGCTAGCCTGACAATGTATGGAGCAACGCGTGAGATTTGGCGCCAGGAAGTTTTGTTCACCGTGTTTCTGCTAGCTCGCTGTCACAATGGCTTTACTGCTACTAAATTGCAATCAGTGTGCTCCTAAAAGATTTTCTCTCTGTAACTTGCTGTAATCTTACTTTGACGAGAACGCTCTGTTTAGATTGCAGATGCTGGATGAGGATGGATCTTCAGAGGAGGTAAGTGTGCAATTAGAGTAACTGAAAGTTTGCATGTAATGAGTGCTACACAGCTGCTCACTTAAAATTGTACTTTGATATCTAGTTCTATAGACTAGGCTATTTAGACTAGAGGTTCACAAAATATTGGTACCGCCAAAGCAGAGGTCCTTCCGTATCTTATATTTCCCTCGTTAGACCAATTAACTTGTCTGTGTCAGTTGTAATGTGACACATTAAATAAGTATCCCAATTGGCTTAATAGCAAGTAGATCCTAGTTCCTGGGGTTTTGCAGATGCCATACTTTTAATCTGGATTTCATTTGTTTGACTTAAAATTATATGGCAGCCTATTTTTTTCTTCATTTTCATAGTGATTTTCCATCAACAAACTTGAGTATTGTATATCGGGTTAAAAAGTGGCTGGAACTAACTGTAGGGCAGTATCTTTCAATGAAATCCTGGACCACGAAATGATCTGCTTAAGCTAAACTTAATACCTTTTTTGTTTCTGCATGTCTTAGTCTTTGAATTTTTACCCCTAACATTTCCTAATTAATTTTCAGGATCATGTGAAAGAGAAGCTCAGATTGGTGCAAGACTTTTTGCATAATGATGCTCAGGACCAGCTGACCATACTTGAGAAGAAAATGAAAAGCACAGAGATTTCAATGGTTGGTAAATCTTAAAGAAATCTGTATAATAATTTAGTCATGGAACTCAGCCATATTTAAGCTTCTTTGATGTGATGCATGCCATATACTTTCCTCAGGAGGTTTACATCTCAAAAGTAAAAGCCTTGCTGGGTAAAGAACTTCATCTTGAAAATGGCTCACATGGTGATGGTGCCAATCAGAATGGAAAGACAAATGGCTTCACAAATGGCTCCCATCAAGATGAAGTAGATGATGTAACCATGGTCTTGCAAGAAGAAGAGGATGAAGAAGCTGTAAAGTCACCAACTGCTTCCAAAGGGAAAGGTGGACGCAAAAGCAAAGCAAACACTGACTCTAAAAGTAAGTAAAAAAAAGCTATATTTATTGACCTTTTATTCATGGCACAACTTGTTTTCAGGGTGAAGATGACCCACAAAACGGCAATCATGGCATAAGAATAACTGAATATTTTTATTTTGTAGAGTCTCCAGCCAGTACCAGGGTTACAAGAAACAGTGGGAAACAGCCAACCATACTGTCTATGTTTTCTAAAGTGTAAATATAAGATCTACCCTGTTAAATTTTTCAATGATAAAAATGTGAATTAAAAACAAAGTGGCTGTACTTTAAAGTAAATCTTTTTTGCAGTCAAAAGCGCAAATCTGAAGACTTGAATGGAGAATCTGTCAATGGGCAAGATGAACTGAAGAAGGAAGATGATGTTGAAGAGGTGACTTTAAAAAAGAAAACACAACAATCAACCATTGTTAAAATGTCTAGAATAGGCTTGAATCTCTGTGTCCTTTTTATATGATTTATGACATTTGTTGCAGTCTCGGGAGGAGAAGCGCCTCAAAGTGGAATCGGATGAAAAGTAAGTAGTTTGCACTCAGAAGATTGGGTTTATTTTATAATTTATTTACGGTCCTGGATTTAAAACTAATTAATCTTTCAATCATGCAGAGCTGCTCCAGAGGAGGAAAAGAGTGAGATGATGATAAAGCCGGTATCTGCTGCAAAGGTAATGAAGTGGGGCATTCAGTTGTTTCATGGCTGTAAACATCAATGATTTGTAATGACATGGTCTGCATGATCTCTTCTTCTTAGACACCACCCCCTAAATGTCCTGACTGCAGACAGTACTTGGATGATTCAGACCTGAAGTTTTTTCAGGGAGATCCTGATAATGCAGTGAGAATCTCACATTTATGGCAAATTAAGGGCTAAAAAGATTGTGGTTTATTTTTGTTTTGAATACATTTTTGTTTGGTTTTTAGCTTGACGAACCAGAAATGCTGACAGATGAGCGTCTCTCTCTGTTTGATTCCAATGAAGATGGATTTGAGAGTTATGATGATCTGCCACAACACAAGATCACAAACTTCAGGTAAATGATCTACTTAAAGTATTTAGGTCACACCTGATTTTGTTTTATTAGAAGAGTAATTGGACAGGATTCTCTATTCCAGCACCTGAAGTGTTGTAATGCTTACAGTGTTCTGTTGCATCTTACAGTGTATATGATAAACGTGGGCATCTTTGTCCATTTGACTCTGGACTGATTGAGAAGAATGTGGAGCTTTACTTCAGCTGTGTTGTTAAACCCATCTATGATGACAACCCTTGCTTGGATGGTATGAAAACTTTCATTTGAAGAATATAAACGTTTTGTTTGTCTATGCATTAATGTCTTCTATCTTGTACTAAGAACT
>JAPMNP010668919.1:0-13696 GCA_029874935.1 Atherina boyeri | reverse complement strand
AAGTTATTTGTTTGCACATATGATGTTCGACACCCTCAGATGTTAAAATAAATAAGCAGGTGTTCACAAATAAATTATCTTTGCACACATCTGGCACCCTCTATGAACGCTATGTTTTCCAACTGATTTTGGATGTAAGTATCATAAAAAATACCTCTTTCTGAGCTTGATCAATTTTCTCTTCTAGATGATCAAGCTCATCTTCCTTTTCAACATATTTTTCAAGGGCTCTCTCAAGCAGATTCCTCTGATCTTCTACTACTCTAAGAAGCTCTTTTTCATGCTGCAGTATTGAAACAAATGAAAATACAATTTATTAGACTATCTAAATGGGTAGGTTCGACAACACGTTGGACTAACCATTACAGCACACAAGTACATAATAAATAGAATATGAATATCTACATAGTTATTCAAATAATCCATAACTGTATAAATCGTAATCTAATTAAATTGTTTAATTGTTCTTTATTACCTGTTGTGTCTTAGAAACATTTGTTTGCAGTCGTATCAAATGCTGTTTACACTGATGTGCTGTATTTTTCAGGACTTCCAAACGAGCCAAAGCATTGGAAACTCTGAAAAATAAACCTTTGGTATTGAAAAACAAATGTAGCTCTTTTTTAACAATTAAGAACAGATTCAACATATGTGACTATCTCCCTTCTTGGATTGTATTGGATAATGGTAAATTGAAGGGCAAAGTGAATATTTTACAATAAAACAAAAAAGGTTATCCCAAATTATGTTATTCTTTTTAGAAATCATGTTTCCAATTAAGAGTGATGATCTGTAGATCCCTATAAGTATTTTAGGTTTTAGGAAAATGCGGTTGTTACAAAGTTTAACATGTTGCAGCTTTGTCAGGTGCTGTTTAGGTTTTGTAAAGGCTATTGTCTATAGCTTGACATAACTTAGTAACATTGATCAGAAATTAGATTTTTCGTTGATGATAGAATGTAGTTGTATTTCACCAGATGAATATTGGTAAGAGAACAACAAATTTCAAAGACATACATACAAAAAGAAACAATTTAAGTTTAAGAAAAGCTACCTGCTGGTTTTGCTCTGCCACTGTTCATGTAGCTGCTTGGAAACGTATCCAAAGTGGGAAATGAACTCAATATAAGTCCGAGGATTGAATGGCTGGGCTCTTAAAAAGGACAAAGCATACTGACATGCAGATTGATGGATTCCTGCCATGGCCACAGTCAGGCTGTGCTCTGAGCATTCTTGGATAACTTAATTGAAAGAAACAAAAAGCAGATCTTAGCGATGTCTGCAACTCTGCAAAGAAACATTTGTGAAAACAAATCAGGTATGTTGGAGATTATCTTTGGTATAGTAAGTCACTTTTATAGGGACAGATTTTGAGACACTGAGCAGCAACTTCCACCAAAGATTGGTTGGACCACGGCTGGTACACCTCTACACAGCAACTGAGTCTCATGGCCTTGGCCATTTGTGCCTGATGTGTAAAAAGAGCAGAAATCAAAATAGTAAAAGGTTAATGGTGCAACACATAAGCGCAATGCACAGGTGTCCATAGAAAAGACCATAAAAAGTCCAAATTTCATGTTAAGACCATGTTGTGAGAAAGTTGTATAACTGTATTTATAATACTTTGGTGAATTACTTACATTCCAACTTTGTGTTTCATTGTTGGCAGGCATTTCACCGTTGTCTGACGTGGTGAGAGGCATCAACAGGAACACGTGGATATTACTGTAGAACAGACTTTATATTAACTACACAAACTAAACATAAAATTTATTTTTGAAAATATATGTATATACAGAAATGTCCAATGAGCAATGACAACATTTACTGTATTTTTGGGTCTAATTCTTGGGTCTTAGTAAAATGATGGTGTTGAGTGGTAGCAAGTACAAATTGTGGTTTTATGATAAAAAAAAAAATATTAGGTTTTCCTCTTACTTCTCACTTATCCACTTGTCCATAAGGTATCTTCTTGAATGTTTCACAGATGTCACTCTGGAAAAAAGCTTCTTCAGCTCGTCTTCTGTGTAAAGAGCAGGGTAGGCTCTCTGGGCCATCGCTACCAGTAATTCTTCTCTGATGGATGGACTGACTTCTTCATGGACCAATATGATGACATTAACTCCATCCACTATAGCCCGATTCCCAGTCTCCTTCAAGATTTCATGCAACTTATTTTCATTATCTGAATGTACTTCAATCAAATGATTGCCTGTCAGGTAGGCAGCTAAGCGCACAGTGGTTTTACGGCCTGTTCCTCTGTCTGAGCCTATGAGTAAACCATGACCCCCAGGTATGAACAAAGCCCTGAGGATGTGTAACAGCTGACTAACCGCTTCCCTGTGTACAAAGTATCTGTTTGTTATGGCAAATGCATTATCGACTTCCTTTGTTTTGTCTTCCTCTTTCCTGTCCAGGAGTGCACATAACTCAAGCAGCAACGCATCAAGGTTTTGCTCCTGATAAGAGCATCCACTTTTAATTTTGGGTAGCTCAGGCAGGGACTTCAGGGCCTCAAAGGACTCTGGACCAAATACAAGCTTAGCCATTAAATCCTCCAAAAGCTGGGAAATGGATGGCTGCAAAGGGTGAGTTTTAGGGTTTCTATCTTCTGAGCAGGGGTTTTCAGACTCAAGAGAAGATTCTGTCAGTGTATGGCCTTTTTGACTAAGGTCTGACTGGCCAACTGGTTTTGGCTCTTCAAACAGATTTGTAATATCAACATTTTGACCTATCGGCTGACAGATACAGGTTTTGTTAAAGGGTAATGTATGAACTGCTTGGTTCCCAACAGTGGATGGGTCAACTAAACTACCTGGGAGGGTGTTATCAACCAATTCACTTCCAAAGTGGCTTGTTGCTGTCTTGACTACGAGTGAAAGAAAAGTTTTTCTTTCATCCTCTGTACAGAGCTTATCACTGAAGGTACGCATGCACTCATGCATCCAGAGATGTATGATGTTTACAACGGATGTTGGTTGGCCTGAGAGAGCTAGAAGGGGGTTTGATTGTGAGTTTTGGTTTTTCTGCATGTGCATGGTCCCTGTGGTTGAAATGTCACTCTGTGACAGGAGCATCCCCGAAAACACCTTCTGAAGGTCATGATAGGAAAATCTGAAATGAGGCCTCAGCACAGTAGGCTGGAATTGACCACAAACAGCATGGTACAGAGCTTCAGTAGCAGTGATAACACACGTTGACATGTCCTCACTGCTGTGCTTTTGTGGCATTTCTCCAATCCACATTTTTAGGCGCTGAGAATGGATAGACAATATAACATCTGTAGAATGGCTAGGGAGCACAAAGATAGAGAACAGCCGTGAGAGCCGTAAAGATATCGCGTTACTGCACTGATTACTCAGTCCAGAAATAGAGCATGTAGTCATATAGCTAACAGTTTCAGAACTCAATAAGCTGAAGAAGTAGGTGTCAAATGTCAGAATCCCTCCCTTTGAAATACTCTGACGCAGAGTCTCCAGAGCCATTGACGCTTTACCATAGACATCTGTCAACACAGACATATTGATCTTGAAAGCTTCATATAATACAAAACAATCTGATTTACAAGAGTTTATTTATCTTACTTACCGCAGGGGGCTTCATGCAGATCATCAACAAACAGGAGCAGTCCAGGCTGTTTTCTTATGGAACCAGCAGCATCTTTACAGTTCATCTGGCTGCGGATGCTGTTCAGTATGATGCGCAGGTGTCTGGAGCTCAGGAGTGGACTTGCTGGAAGGTTAATGTGTGGTTTGTCAAAACTTAGTGAAGTTTTGCACAGTGTTGTTTTTCCAGAAGCAGGCTCTCCTGCAATCAATACTGGCTGGTTTGCTGCCAGCATCAGGCTCAGGAGATGCTTGTATTTCCCATACTGTGTAAATACATTAAAGACACTTGTGACTTGAAGTTACAAATAAAATCAAATGGAAATAAAAAGATGAAATATGTGCATGTAGTAGATAGTATATTTAAGGTATTTTCACTGTGGTGGGTGTAATACTTAGTACCTTTGGAATGATAGAATTTGGCAGCTGTGTGTCCTTGGGGTACATCTTACTGCTGAAGCCAAGAAAGTGTTCAAATACACTCTCTTCTTCTGGAACCTCAATTTTGTATCTGCAAGTGAACAGCACCTGCCGGGCTAACAAGTCAAACTGTGGCCAGTGACTGATGAAAGAAACACAGCAATTTGAAGAATATTAGTATTGAAAGTAAAACCACTTCAACATTTGCACACATACATATCCAACTGCATTAAAAAGGTTTCCATTAAGATTCTCTAACCGAGAATGAAGATGTCCACCAAATCCCCAAATGTAAGCCACCAGGAAAAGGTCTCTGCTAAGCAGCTCTTGTTTACTTTGGTTATATATGCCCAGAGTATTGGTTACATCTAAAGGTGCATGTGATATGGAGAAAAATGAAACAGTTTTATGAAAAGTACAATAACAACATAACAGTTAAAAGATTATTGGCTTGTCAATGATGATTATCATACCTCTTTTGTCCGTTTGTGGTGTTGTTTTATGTTTTTTAAACTGTGCCACAAAATGATGCAGGAAGGCACGCAGGATCCTGACAAATGACATGATTTCTTGCAGACCGTATCTTTCAATAGATCGTCTTTCAAAGTGGTTGGCAGAGGTTAAAGCATTTTGCCCAAGCAAACTAAGAGTGCTGGGGAAAAGATCCTCAGCTAGACGATTCCATATATTTACAATTTCTTGATCCAGCTTGTGTTCACAAGACAGAGCATTTATTTCACCCTTCCATGCAGCTTTCCACAGATCATTACCTGTGAAATAAACAAGGCTGCAGTGTGTCACTGCCGAGGGACTCGCGTTCTGTAGGTCAGTCATCTCCATAAAAAGATTTAGGTGGGACTGAGAGAGCAATGTTTCACCTGATGACTGACACAGAGATGCATCCTGCGAAGTGGACAGTGTGGTTAAAAAATCTAACCAGCCTGGCTGCCCTACAGGCTCCCCATCCATTACCAGCCACTTCACTGTTGATGTCTGACTGTTTTTCCTCTCGTTATTGCAGATTAGAGAACATCTACGACTACATTCTCCAAGCACTTTTGCAACAGCTCCATCTTTCCATCCTCTCTTTTCACAGAAACAGCCAAACAGTTCATCATGGCACATGGCGTTTGGAAATAAGACTAAAGTGTCAACGGAGCACCGGTTCGAACCAAAAATCTCTGGCCCTGCCTGTGAAGTATTTCTTTGAATCATGTTTTTATTTTCAAACACATACCAATTTTCTTCCAAAGCAAGTGTATTGAGCGCCCCAGCCAGAGCTCTGTAACAGGTTGTTTTTCCACTACCTGAGGGGCCTATAAGCATGACTGCCTGAGAAACCTTCAGGGCTTGGTACAGTTTAAGAGCATTGCCAATTATTTCCCTGTCACAATAAAGATGTGCTTGCTGTAATTCTTCTTTAACTGCATCTTCAATTTGAATCTTTTCTCCTTCTTTAATGTATTGTTGGAAAAGTGGAAACTGACATGCTAAAGGAAATGTGTCTTTGAAAATTATGAAGAATTCTGAGGCTTTCTTGTGTTCAGGAATCAATACAGAAAGAATTGCTTTGACCAAGGCTGTCTCCTCCCTCAAAGCCCACACAACTGACAGCTGAGAACCGCGTAGTTCTGAAAGCTTTATCGTTTCTTTTCTGTCCTCTTCAAAAAGTTGGCCAGACTTATTTTCCAAACACATAAGATTGGTTTGTGAAGCAGCCGAAACTTTAGCTTCATCTGAAATTTCGCGTTGACATACAGCCTGTCGTAACTGTACTTCAGAAGCTGAGATGATCTTCTGCACGACGCCAAGAATGCAGTTGTGGTCATCAGGGAAAAAAGCTGGCAGGCAGTTGGAATCTTTGGCCAAGCTGATCAGGGACACCAGACGATGACTTAAAGACGTGGCTTCTAAGAAACCAATGGAGGTCAGCATTACTTCTGCAATAATCCTGCAGTCTGGACGTGTTAAAGCAATAGGTCTGGTCGCAAAACGTAGACTCTCTGGAATTGTGGATGTAAAGTCCTTTGAAGAGACGAGAACACACCCATAGCTTGGCCTGGCAGAGATACATTTTCCTGAAAGTACAACATGACATTCTGGGTCAGAAGCATTTGTGCAATCAGTCCCCCTTTCAGTATGTTTGTCCTCTGACTCCTTATTCAGAGTTGAATTCTTATTTCTTTGTAACTTGGACAAGGATTGGTATATGTCTACAAGAAGCTGTCCCAGTAAAGACTGGACACCTTGTGGTAGTAAGTCCACAGAGCTCAATAGAAGCCATGCACCTGTCTGAAGGGCACCCAGAAGCATCTGCTGAACAACACCAGATCTCATGCTTGGACAGCACTCTTTGACAACAACCTGTTGGCCAAGTGCTTTTCCTAACTGGACCACTGTCTTTATCTTTCCAGACATGGAAGGTCCACTCACAAAACCACATTTTGAGCTAGTCAGAGCAAGAACAATCCCGAGTATTGCCTTTTCAGTGGAGGGGGTCTGCACTATCACCAAGTCTTCTGGCCCAGAATACTCAAATCCATACTCGAGCCGATGGCTTAAAACATCCACATAACATGCTGGATTATCACTGTCTTGCAGACTCTGATCTTCTGTGTTTATGTGATACTTCATCAAGCTCAGCCACTCAAAAGACGATTCCAGTGCACATGGTAACTCCATTAGTCGAGATAGCTGTTGGGCATGATTCATTGTAAGCTGCACTAAAGCACCCAAACACATCATTGAGTATTTGGAAACCAGAGATTCGCTTTTAGATCCTATAATTCCTTGTCTTATAATGTTTCCAAGGTTTTTAAGTTTTTTTGAGTTGTAAGCCTTTATGTTGCTCAACATCATTTGACAATTTTCTTGGAAAGCCTGTTGAACAATACTGCACCAAAGTGCCTCCTCAACAACCAGCAGACACTGAAGAGGATATTCAGAGAGCAGATCTAGCTCAGGGTCTGTATCTTCTATCCTGTCAGTATCAAAAGGGTGGATGCCTCTGACTGTCTTGTCACAATCAAAATCTTGGCTGGGGGGCTCAAATTGGTTTCGCAGCACAGCACATTGTTTCATGAGCTTTACTATGGTCAACTTCAAATGTTTCTCAAAGACTTTAAGCCAGACTAAGGCGTCAGGATTCGGTTCCAAAGGTGGCTGAAAGGCAATGTGCTCCTGGTGGCTGCCAAAGAGGCCTAGCACTGTCATTTCCCTGTGCTTTTCAGTTGAAGCCCCACAGCTCTCAACATCTTCTGTACTAGTTGATATTTCACAGTCCATCTCAAGCCAACGCACCCCTTTAAAGCATTTGCGAACAAAGGGTTCCAATGTAAAAGGTGTCGGATGAAAAGAAAGTAGCTTCATCACTTCCCTGTCACTCAAGAACCAGAGTCTTGGAAACTGCTCACAGAAGGTGTGAATGATATCCATCATCTGGTTGTAAATGGCTTCCATTGTAGACAAACCATCTGTGAGAATCTGTTTGATGTTATTGCCACTAAATCTTCCCTTTGTCTCAGTAGAAACAAAGTTCAACACATGGAGGTCATCTGATACTGATAGCATCAACTCCTTAAAAGTCTTGTCAACTGGTTGGAAAAGCTTCAGCTATGAAAAAATAATAGAAAACAAAAAACATCATGTTAATCTAAAACCCTAAATGATATGTCCATAACAAAATAAATGTGTAAAGGTTTTCAAAAATTAGATATGTTCATGTGATTGTATGGGACATACCAGATCTTGTCTTTGATCACAACAGGATGTTTCTTTAAACATTCTTGTCAGGAAGGCCCACATGTGCTGATATCTTTCAAATAAATCAAACAACTTCTCTATAAATGTTGAAAGAAAAGATAAATAAAAAAAAACAATACATGGGATTCTAATGAGTCAGTCCATTTTTTAATCTTTGCAAATACATTTCTTTAATGTTTTCCTGATCACTGCCTTACCAAGTTCTTGTAGTGACTGAACCCAGTCCTCCAACTGCAGCCTGAACTCGAGACTGTGTCCTGACATCAACATGGCAGACAGAGTTGTTAAATCATTCTCAACCTCAGCAGAGTATGTTTCTAGACCTGTGCAAAAGAAAACATATAGATTTTCAGCAACTTCTAAGTAGACTATTGTTGTTACACATTTCTTCCCAGCAGGAGAGCGAAAGTAGTAATTTAGTAGCAATACCTGTAAAGACATTAATGACTAAATAAATGTTAGTTATGTGCTAGACTATATGAAGTCTCACCAGTGATGGTAAACATGGCATTATAATAGGAGTGTCGTCTTGTAGTATGGACATTTGAAATGATGGACTTCTCTTTTATATGGAGATTAAATTCACTCAGCTGAAAGAGTCTGTCTTTCCACTGTAGACAAATCTTTTGGAAGGTCTGTTCCATGTTCGACTCTGTTTGTGCATCTTTGCATATCTGACAAAATAAAATGTCTTGTAAGTCGGTTGGTTAAATATCTTACCAGCTTTTATTGCCTCGTTTCTATAGAAGCACCACCATACCACTTTCTGGATATAAAGTAGAACTTACTTACCTTGTTTATTAATTTTTGGTGTGCTTCAAGTTGTTGCGACATTATTTCGGCAACTGTCACCCTCTTCTCTGGAACATATACCAGACCCATGCCTGTTTGAAGGCATGTGCAACACATTTTTTTGTTCCTAGAAAAGCTGTGATTCACAAAGTATACATAAAGTACAATGTGGACGAAGTCTCTGACCTTGGAAAATAGCTTCCCAGTGTTTTTCTTTAAGCGTGGTGCTGTGAAGCTTCACCATGATTTCAACCTGATGGCTTAAGTCTTCCAGGACTCCCAAAGTCTCCTGCAGCACTGCGTCATCTGTAGGTATATCACTTGTCAACATTTCTGCTTGCTTTTTCCACTTGAGAGTTTTTCCCAGAGCCTCTGACACCGCAACCTGAGAACAAAAAACCAAGCAGGGTATGGATGAAGAGAAACATTTTCTACTTATTTAAGTGCTGAGCTTGAATTGGAAATGACAACAGTATAGGTAGGCTGAGCAAACAGCTCAAGGTGTATCGAAATAAAAATATCAAACATTCTAAATTCCATAATGTTTGTGAAGCAATGTTTATGAATGCATGCATGCATAATAGATTTAGATACATCTTTGCTCTTAATCAAACAAGGTAATCAATTAAGGTAGGAGCATATTTAGCTCTATAAAATGGTATGACTTTGTCATCATCATGAATGCACATGAATCAATGTTTGCATGCCAAATATATGTTACTGTCTTGCCAATAATTAAAAAACAGGTGAATTAACATGCTACCTCACTGAATGGTTGCTGCTTCCACTCTTCCACCCAGGTCGTGTATTCAGCTTTGAGTTGCCACAACACCTTACGGGTTATGACTTTCTGAACATCAGCTGTTATATTGGTCAGATCTATTGTTTGTTCTAACAAGAGAAACAGACAGACAGACAGATTTTATATGTCATCAATACATCTTTTGTTTTTTTTTGTTCACAGACTAAAGATGTTTGTTGTTTTTCCTTTAATCAAGCAGTAACATCTACACAAAATTAAGTACTATATATTCTGTATTCTTTTAATTCTCAAAAATGTTTACTTTGCCTCACCTTGCATGCTTTCACTGTTTCTATTAAGTTGTTTTATGTCTTCATAGAGAGCTTGCACATGTGCATCCATATCGTTCAGCTTGGGGACAATCTCACTGACATTCTGACTCTGGTCCAGAAAAGGTCCAGATGTAGCTTTAAAGACTATATTTTTAAGGTCACAGGTCAAAAATGAGAATGTTGTGTCTAGTGTATCAGCCATTAAAGGAAGCCTTTGCCTCACAAGGCTGTCTGCTTGCTTCAAGAGGGGGATGAAAGACCTCCACAAGTCCAGCATCTAAATATAGAACACAAACGGAAGCACACATACTGCAGTGGGGGAAAAAAACAAGAATCAAGATATTATTCTTATTTCAATGCCACCTAACCTTTTCTTCCAAAGTCAGCTCCTGCTCAGTCATCTCCCTGTAGGTTGTGCAAATAGTATCACAGAGGGAGACATTGTACTCCAATTGTTTCTGCAAGTCAGTTAACATTTTGGCAGTTTCCCTCACCTGCACAGAGAAGGGACATTGTCCTTGTTAATTTTCTCTTTTCTTTTTTCAGTTTGTCATATGAGTGAATTAGGTAGAAAATATATCCACCATCACTTCACACAATTCTCAGGGGCCAAAAAGTGCTTATTTTTGAGTTTAAATGTTTAGATGAGTGGGGACAGTGCCTGAGGAGTGCCATGTCGTGTATACTGTGAAACAGTGAAATTACATGTATATAAACTTAACAACTCGTTATCTAAGACTTTCAAAGGGGCACCTACTAATGGTTTAAAAAAAATTGTGTATTGTAGACTTTAATGCACTAAGCAGCATCTGATATTTTTGGATAATGGAATCTAAATACAGAACACATTTACTCTGACAGGACACCATCTACTGTATGAATAATTTAGTTGGAGAGAGTACATAAGCAAAGAAAATTCTCAATCGGACCCAAAAGTTCCAGCGATGTTTTTAAGGGTAAAACTAATAAAAGGTTACTGTTAATGATATATTTGTTTTCATTTAGGCTTTTTTAGTTCCTTTGTATAAGCAGCTTTCAATTCATCATAAACATTATGCATTTTTCTTTATTTCTGCACTTCTTAAATTGTCCATACAAATTTGCAATTTAAAAGAGTGTCTGTACCCTCAAAGCATATTTTGAGAAGTCCTGTAAGACTTGTGGTTCTTTCCTGAGTTCATCAGTAACCCTCTCCAAGACCATTATGAGGCTTTCTGAGCGCAGTTGCATCTGCTCAGCCAGCTGATGAAGCACTTGCTGCTCGATGAGGTTCAGGTGTTGCCCTGAAGAAACAACAGCAAAGAGATGATAATAGATACATAATCAGATACAATAGATTATACACAGAATTTACAGTGATGATTAACCTAGGGCAAAGTGTTGAATAGGAAGCTTTTCAGTTTAAAAAAAAATGACTTTAATCATTTTGCAAAACAAAATGTTTAAAAATATATTGATTGATCAAAAGTACATTATAATCAGGAATACATGCAGTAATTCAGAAGAAGTAGGCATCCTGAGGTTTTTAACCTCTGAGGAACACTCATAGGTCATTCAGAAAAGATACGTTTACTTCCTACAAGCATAGCATACCAAGAGTTTCCTTTGTGTGGGTACAATGGATGATAAACAGCTGGTTGGAGGTAGAAACTGATGCATCAACTATGTTGATTCTTTCAGCCCAGCTCCGCAGCTTGTTAATGTCTTCCTCATACACAGAAGCAGGCTGACCCTTCATGGATTCCAAAGAAACTGGACTCCACTGACTAACAAATAAATTGATGTCTCCCAACCATGCATAGCTCTTACACACCTGCTGGATTTCTAGTTCTGCAGCCTGCCCAAAGAGAAATCAGAATATTAACAGAAACATACAGAGGTCCAAATTATTTTTTCATATTAACAAATAATGTGTTAACAATAACTGTTATTGGACAGATAGGAAGTGATAAGTGCCGGTCTTGCCTGCAAGATCTTGGCTTGCTCAATCTCAGCTCGCTTTGTAATGTTATTGATGCCAATCTGCCACTCTAGTTGTGTTTTGGAGAGAGGAGAGTAGCAGCCATGCATCATATTGCTTTGCACCATTAGAGCAGTCTCTTGAGGCAGCAGCATCTGGTGAGCTAACAGATTTCTGGATGATTGACCAATCCTCCTGTCATTGTTTTTCTCTCCTAGGAATGGGTGGGAAAAAAAACAACTAGTCTGTCTTCCAAATGAATAAATCCTACATAAGGAATCAGATTTTCCATCATTGGCATTCTCGGACCATACTGATTCACATGGCAAATTGTGTAAACACTACCTCGACACAAGTGATCACAGTTATTATCATACCTGAGAGTTTAATACACCTGAGGTCAGATATTAAATCCTGAACAGAACTATGTACATTGTTGCTGATCTCCTGGAAGAATCCACAGCTGTCACACATCTGCCAGGAATAAAAATGTTGGTTGTCATAAATTAATTATCACTGTTTGAAAGAAAACCTGTGACCTGAATATTTAAAAAAAAAAACAAAGATAAAAAAATCGACAGAAGTGTTTGATGTCTGTACTGATCCTTTTAATGTAAAATACCTGAATAATAGAGTTGCCTGCAGTCAGGAGGGATTCACTCACTGTCTCTTGGAACGCATGGACTGGTGGATCCACGTTCAGTTGGCTACTTTCACTGAAACACAGCTCAGTGTGGAATAGACAGTGCTGCTGAGGTACCATCCTCTAACAAACAAAACACATCAATAGGTTTCATTAAACTAAATTTTAAGTCATAGTTCATTTTCTTATGATTTCATTTAGCAGTGGTGCTTATAGTAACTTCAGTTTTGAATCAATATTTATTGTGACATCTCGTGTCAGTAATGCTCTTGCTGAAAATATTGCAAGTGTATGAAGTTAATAAATGTTCCTTTGACACCTTTAGACAACTAAGAAAAGAAATGGTATCTTGTTGGATGATTGTGACCACACTCTGCGTAATCATCTGATGGATGACGGCTGCAAAATTTCCCAGTTTCTGCAAGATGCGTTCAGACTGGTCCAGCTCTTTCTTCAGTTCATGCTGGTAAGCCAAGTGCAGGTGAATGGGTTCATAGGATCTATTTGGTCTTTTGGCGCGTTTTATGCACAGCTGGAGCTTCTTGTGTGTCTGATAGCTTTCTTCTTTCACCTGGAGATATAAAAGCAACATTCAAGCTGATTTTAGATTTTTTTTAAATATTTCCCATATGAATCCAGAAATGTTATATGTTCTTTGAAAAGTCTTTAATGGTCTTAAATTATTGCCATGAAAAAATAAGAAATTTCATGCTCTTAGTCAGTTATTACTGCCATTTAGCTAAAGATAGATGTCATCATAAAAGGAAATGAGAGACGTACCACATTCAGAATGGCAACATAATATTGAGCTAACTTCTCCAGAATCTGAAAACACTCTTGATTCTTCTTTATTATTTCAGCCCTGAATTCCAGCAACGTGTAGGTCTTAGAGCAATCCAGAGGCATCCAGTGTGTTTCTTTAAGTTCCTCAATTATTCTGAAAAAAAAAACAGATAATACTGTCTTTATAATCCATGGCTAAAAAAACTTAACAAAGATCTCAACTTAAAACTAAGGTCCAATCAGCAGAGCAGTTTAGAGCCCCTGTAAAGTCTGACATACCACTATAATATATAATACTTAATGTATGTCGACAGCCAAAATTTAACTATTATTAAAGGTATGGCGGAGGATCTTTTTCTTCCGGGTGGATCATCTAAACAATTGATCCTCCTAATTGTCAATCATTCTGGTGATAGTTTTACGTCGTACGTGCGCTTTCTGCGCATGCGCATTTTCATCCATTCACGCCCACGGTTTTCACCGGGCTTTGAAAATTTTGCAGAGAGTCACAAGAGAAAAAGTGTCTCGAATTGTATGAGAAGAAGAGAAAAGCCTCAGAGGAGAAAAACAAGACTAGAGTGTTTTTTAGGAGATTCTTTCCCACATGGCGTGCGCTGAAAGCACAGGTCGGGCTCTCCACTGATGCCTCAGTCGCTA
>JAPMNP010668915.1:0-22960 GCA_029874935.1 Atherina boyeri | reverse complement strand
CCTACACTAGATGGACCCACATAAAAAATGGCACAAAATCCAAAAAAATGCCGGAATGGCTACTTTTCTCCTGGATCGGTAAGCTATAGATAGATAGATAGATAGTATTTATTTCAAACCTGCACAATAATTTTCTCACAAATCAACATAACATACAAAATATACAAGTGCATGGTTTGAAAAGGAGGTGGACGAAGCAAAACGCTTATATGATTCCAAACCCCTTTGCATTCAACAGAAGGTACAATACAAGAACAATATACAGACAGAATAATTCAAGAACAGCTAACACGCTTGGTAACTTTGCGATTGCTAGCTATCAGTTAAACTCCTCTACGATACATTTGTCACTGGAAATGGTGCCGGCTGGTTACTTGACATATCAGCAGCAAACCTGACGACCCAACGGTTGTAATTGTTTTGCTGCCATTGCAACTACGACCTAGACACACTAGATATCGGTACTGCGTTTGCATTCCATTTCCAACCTTTACTGTAAGTCTACTGACACTTTAGCACGATATTTGCATTAGTGTTGCAAGTTTACTAAATCACATGAAAGTACAGTAAAAGTAATCAATACACAAGGATTGAAAATGAATAATTTACTGTAAATCAGCAGCAAAACAGCACATCATATATAGTTAATAGATTTCATTAACAATCTACATAAGAAAAATGTCAAAGCATATAACACATTACTGTATAGATCGAAACGACTTTCCATACCATAGAAATATCTTCTTGATCAATATGAATAAGCTAGCTAAGCAGGCTATCCAGATGCTTCTAGAGTTTTTTACTCCCTGTAAAATTTGTGTAAGTAATACAGGATCTTGATTTAATTGCAGATTCCTAGTTTAAACATCATCAGACTTAATTCCTGCAGGAACAAACCATTTTCTACTTGCATGATGGTGTTGATATTCAGTGCTTTCAGTTAAAGTGTCTTTCAACCTTTTTTCAGGGATTATCAAAAATGTTCCTGACATAGGTGGACTGTAAAATTCATTCTAGCATGATAATGCTTCACTATACTGGTTGAGGCCTTCCACTGCCCGTCTCCTGGGCAGAAGCATGCCTGTCTCTGTGGTGGGCTCGCTGAGATTTGTGCTCTGGGGTAAGGGCCCCCTGGTCTGTTTCTGATCTTTGCAGGGGCCTGGTTGCATTTACATGATCACTGATCACTATTCAACATGACATCTTGCCCCCACATTTAGTAACCTGCATGCTGATAAAGTCAATATGTTGTCTTGTGGGTTTAATCATCTAAAACTACCAGTTCATGTTTTTTTAAGTGTGGTTGATGTTTTTAGTTATTGTGATTCTTCATTTGCCCAGCTTGTCTGTTTTTTATAGGTGCTCCCAATGATTGTCAGCTTTGTTTTGTTGCAGGTGATTTTCTGTGTCCTTGTAGATGTAACAGCTGGTTATCTGTTCTTTTTCCTGTTTAGATTGAACAACAGATGCTGTTGCTTTGTATCTGGTGTATTTTTATCTCCTCTTTCTCTCTTCACTCTCTTTTAGTCTTCTGTTTACTCTTTCCTCTCTTTGCCCCATAACCCCTTGTCAGGTCCAGCATTAATATGTCAATTCAGCAATAGACTAATTTGAAGATAAAAAACAATACTTAATCATCCAGAGGTGCCTTATATCCATAAAGCTCCTCTTGGCAAAGAAAATTTATGCGACACAACACAGCAGCCAGATCACCATTATGCTGGATGGGGCAAGTTAAAAAAAGACTTCTACACATGCTTGAATTTAATCAAAAAGAGAAAAAGAAAGAAAGAAAAATTGATAAAGATTTTACCAATGCCATTCAGATTGAACGCAGAGTCAAGGTCATCTGGGATACCATTCCAGGAATCAGCAATAAGTTTTGGAAAGCCAGGATCCATTTTCTTCCTATCTTCATCATATCTGTACACAACAAACAATGAGTAGTTAAAGTGCATCTTTTAATGATTGTTATATGATTATTTAATCCACACAGAAACACACGGTCAAGTAGAATGCAAACACTCAAGAAACACACAATCACAACCTAAAGTAGTCTAAAATCTCATGTTAAGGATGTTTAGCTCTGTTGTGTTTTACAGTAAAATTTAAGTTGCACCAAGCACTAACCCAATCCAGATGCAGTACAGCAACAAAAGGCGACGACATCAACTGCTTAGGCTAGGGTGGTTCAGATAATGATTTTAGTCTTACAAATGGTTGCATAAGGTTTGCCTCTTCTCACCTCCAGAATTTGTCCCCAGCAAATAGGTAAGTTTTCCTGTTCTTCCTGAAGTTGAAGGCTGCATCGATTTGCGACAGGTCAGCAGGGAGATCAAGGCTGGAGAGCCTCTTTGGGTAGCCTCTCTCCAGCTCATCGGCTTTGTAAACCCACATCTGATTGCCTGGAAAATACGAGCCAAGAGGATGATCAATTAAACTAAGCAATAAGTATTTTAACAAAAGACTTTCAAATCAAGTTTTTATTACTTTTTCATACAAATCTAGACTGACCTCATTGGTAAGCTATGCACTGAACCATGTTAATGTCATTGAAACTACAACTATATGATGTGAATCTCATCAGTATTCCGCAAAGTTGTCATTTCAGGACGATACTGAGAATCTGTCACAAACCACTAATAACTATGGTTGAATTACTTACGCTCTCACCACACACACCACACTCAGCCAACATTCCTGCTACTCCAAATGTTTCAGGACATAAAAATGGCTGACCAAGTGATTGTAAAATAGAGAAGATAGCTTTTTATCTCATCAGAAATGGATCTGCTTGCAAGGATAATACATTAATGGTCATAAAGATCTTGGGGCTTTCTTTAATTTCTTGCTTTCTCCTGCATACCTGAGAAGAAGATCGTTTTCTCCTCTACTGGGTTTTCATAGGCAGCATCGATCTTGCCAGGCAGGTCAGGCCAGTAGGTGGCCACTAGCATAGGGCCGTTGGGCTTGTTTCTGAAGTCGACTGACCTGAACAGGAATCTAGCAGAGAGAGAATGAGTGGGTGAGCAATCACGAGGTAGAGGAGCTGGGGATGAAATCAGAGTAAGAGTGAAAGGGGAGCAGAGGGGTTGATAAAAAAAAATGGGGGGGGGGGGGGGTTGTGTCTGTGTGTGAGTGTGTGTGAGTTATGAGGTTTAGTGCAAGTGCTTCACTGGCCTAGCCAGCCACAATGGCCTGATTCATGAGCATCTGGTTCTCGTTAGGACTAAGGCTGCAGACGCCAGCGGAACAAGACCCATCTTGCCCGGATTTTCAATACACAGCTGCACAACAACAGCAGCAGCTTTCCATACTCTTTTCCACTGACCTATTTTTTAAGCAAAAAAGAAAAAATATATCTGCTTACAGTAAACGATGAGTGCCACAATGATAAAGTGAGGACCAGAATGAAGCTAACAAACATGAATTGTGTTCTTACAAAACACATGCCCAAACAAATAATTTGTCAGGATAATAAAAGAGATATATCCCAGGAATATCTAGGAATTTTGTTATTTTGGTGTTCCTTTGGATCAACCTGCTAAGTTTAGTCAGGCACACACAATATCCAGAGGGTTTTCAGTATGTATAAAAAGCTTTGATTTTATCCTTTTCCTTCATCTGGCTTCCTGTATATTTATTCAATAAAAAGGCTAAAATATTTTATGCCTAAGGGCTGGCAAAGAGGACAGACTTACATGACACAGCAACAGAGATATCTCAAGCAGCAGTGATGTTTTACATTTTTGAAAATGTTATATTATTTTATTCTTACATTTTTTAATGTAAAGTCTGAATATGTAACTGCTTATTTTCTTTGCTCTTTAAAGATTTGTTGTTGACAAATGCATTTTGTAACACTTGTAACTTTTGAATCTTTATCATCTTTAGTGAATGAGTTAATGTTGATGTTGATCAGCAGAAACCTGCATGACAGGTTATACAGTACATACCATGTAATTAAAGGGTGTCTTATTTAAAGTAACGTAATGTCATTTTATGAAATGATATCCTGTTTTTCCTCATGTGGTCATCAGTTCTTCTGGGGCCATGCAGCATGTTTATATACAGTAACCACCTTGCTAGAAGTGCATTTTCATTGGCAGCAGGGGAGTCCTGTCGAGGACTCAGATTGCCTGACATTTACAGACAACTGATGCATTATTCAAGTCCAGGTGTAAGTAATTATTAAACCCTTCAATGTTTGCAAAATCTTTGTATTCACAAAAAACTGTAATAATTGACTTAAGTGCAAACACAGTTCGATATTTTGACTGATTTCCATGAAAGTTTGTTGTGAAAAAGGTCGAAGTAGCCAAACAAAATACAGCGTGTTTATTATTGCAGTAAATGTTGAGTGCAGCCTTTCATTAAAAATGCCTCGATAAAATAAAAATGGCCTTTCTTAGCCATTCCAAGGTAGCTGATGTTAATATTGTACAACATGAAGTTGTGTAAAACATTACTAATGCTATGTCCAGCATGAAATCAAAAGGCAGGTGCACTTGTTTGGAATGATTTTTTCATTAGAACAGCAATAATTTGTTTGGTTGTCCTGTAAACAGATACACCTTTTTGCTCCCATGTTGTATTTCAGACAAAGTGGCTGTTCAGTCTTTCAGTATAAGTATGATACATGCTGGTTTGTTAGTTCAAGCAGGACTGAAACTTTAAAAACTTAAAGCTACACTGTGTGTAGCAGACGTCCTCCATTTGCCACGTGTTTTGAGACATGCAAGAGTGTATTACTTGCAACAAATCTAATCAGTGGGTTGTTTCAATAAGACTGACTTTAAAATTGTCTTTCCCTTAAGCCTCTAGACAGACAAACACGGTTTTATGCTGAGCTCAGGGAATGCTGCAAGCATTACTCACTGCACCATGTTAAGATTTGTCCGACATCACACACGTGCCAAATCAGCAGAAAGAGAGATTCCACTTTTATAATGGAGGAGTCAACTGAGCCTAAACCCAAGAGCCAATAGAGCATTTTTCTCTTTGTGAAGCTATGAAATGTTGCTTGTAGCAAAGCACTGCAGCACACAGAACTGATATAGCCTTCAGTCAGCTCATTAAGTGCCATTTACAGGCCGACACTGAAACTTTACTAGTCTGAGATAGATTCAAGTCAGTGCTTTGAAAAAGCTCTGCCTTTATCATTTTCAACTCACCTTCACTTTTTAGTCTGTTAGAGCTGCTCATATTTTTTAAAATTAACGAATAACATGTATGTCACATAACACTAAAAGCAACTTGAAACATTACACAGTATCTTCATACATATAACCTCACATCCTGACCATGAGGCGGACATTTAAATCTATATTTAGTCAACTGTTCTGCTATCACAACAAACTGCTATCAATTATATAGTTTTGTAACCTTTATACTTTGATGCTTGTTTTTTTTACAAGATTTACATTGGCTTTCCATGATTTTATTGATAATATTGTGCCCTTCCTTATTATCATATATTATATTTATGCCATAAAGGAACTGGACCAATATCTTAGGTTTTGGTGACTCACTTCAATTTAATGTAAATGAATCTATCTCCTCATGATCCCCACAGCAATCAAGACCAGTTCACATAATTTTGACTTTTGCCTATTGTACATGAGTAGAACAGTAATAAAGAATCATGTTACAATGAAAGGCAATGGAGTTGCTATTTCAAGCCTATAAATAACCAAAGAGAGGCTTAGCCTCATATCTTTAAATACAGTGATAATGATTACCAAAGCCACTGATACCCCTGAGGTATTTTAATGGCATATTTACCATCTGCATGTCACCATAAGTGATCATAGGGCAGCAACAGTGATGATATGCGGACTATTCTTCTTTCTGTGTCTGTATAAATCTTCAGCCCAACAAAGCTTTGAAGAGAATTAAGTTTCAGCTCAGCTTGAGTTCCAAGAACTGGGCCAAAGTTTCACGGTCCGCAGAGCACTCCCTAAGTCTCTGTGCTGTTTTGTTGCTCACTGCAAATTTGTGGATGCGAGCCATAGCCAGGTGAAAAGTAAATCTGAATTAAATCAGGATTTGTGAGCAAGACTGCGGTTTGTTTCTCCCAGTTTCTAACTCAACGTTCTCAGTGAGGCAAACTGAAAAACTGAAAGCCTAGACTCTGAAGTAACGAGGTCCACTTGGCTGTTTGTACTGGACCCATTTCCAAAATGTCCATGACAGATATACAACTCTGTTAACCTTAAAATTACAAAGAGTAAATGTTTAAACATCACCACAAAATGATTTGTTTTCTATCAGATCTATTCAACCAAACCATTGTTTCTGTCTCAGGGGAATTGGTCTGTAGCAGATTTGATGAAAAAATGGGATGAAAATGTCCACCTTCCTGTGGGAAAGTACACTGACTCATAGCGACTGTTGAACAAACCACAGCATTTCTTGAAACTCCTCTTCTGCACAGGCTCAGCCTGTAGACACACACTAAGCTTAAAAGATTTTGGATTCACTGACGCCAGAGAAGGGTTCTAGACTGTGTTTATGAGTGATGGTTATTTTGGTTGTCACTGCATGAGTGAATAATCTGTTTTCTCCTTTTACTAATTATCACATCAAGGTTTACACTTCAGTTTTCTTGTGGAATAAGGCAACCATGTGAGAAACAATAATTAAACTTAAATGTCAAGTGAAACCAAACATTGTTTGGGAATTATTATGAATCATAAGTGGTTGAGGCTGCTTTTTTTTAGTTACAAAAAATGACAAAGCTAAAGCAGGCTATATTGGGTTTGAATGTGATTGTTAGTTGTGGTTTACAGACAGGAAATTCATCCAGAGTTGGCAGTGCTGGCAAGGTTTGAAAGAGTCAACAAAAGCTCCAGCATGGCATTTCAAATCTGAAAAACTAGTGACAACACTAATGCTTTAATACACAAAGTCACAACCTCGGGTCTTCCAGAGATCATTCATAGCCCCTTCCTCATTTGGTCTTGCTCTTGAACAGATAAGCTCACTGAGGATTTGTTGAGGCAACATTATCACGTCCTTGATTAAGACTCGTCAAAATGTACCCATGTGACATGAGTTCACGTATAAATGGACTATGACTACATTCAAAGAATATGTGACTTCTGGTGATCATGAAAGCAGCAACATGTGACTGATAAAACTGTCTTCTATAGCAGTAATGGTCATGTTTGAAAAAGTATGCATTTTAACCCAAACCACAATCCGTCACAGTGACTATATTGTATTCTAGCCTAAATTATGATAGTTTTGTTTAAACCCAACCAGGAAATTACGATTGTTATTTTGTTGTTACTGACAGAATGTACACTGTTTCTGATCTTAAGTCTCACAAAAACTTGTGGTTTTGAAGAATTTAGTTGCTCCATCCGACAACTCCTGCTTCATCATCTGTGGCTAAGTAAGTAAGATGTATAGAGCTGTTTCAGAGAGATGATGTATATCCTGTATGAAATAAATACCTGTCTTTGAAGAAAAAGGTCTCCCCTCTAATCTGTGCAACAGCATCAAAGACAACTGGCTCTTTACAGATGTCCATTGGTGTGACAGGACCCTGAGTTGGAGGCAAAGGCTTGTCTGTTGGCACTCCTGTTGTATGATTTACCAGAAAACATAGTTTATGAGGGTTAAATTACACATTCACTGTAACCCAATCTTCCCTGGCTACAAATAGGAAAAAGATGCCTTTTTAGTACATGGACATTAATGTTAGTTCTTCTCACCGTAGAGCTCCTGAATGCCTTTGATGTCATCTTGAGGCAGTCTGAAGTCTTTAGTAAAAGTGTAAATAGGAGCCATTAGTGCGCCGGGATCCTGAGAGTGTTCCAAACCAAGGGCATGACCAAACTCATGGGCTGCCACCAGGAACAAACTGTAGCCTAAAGATAAATTCAGTCCAATTAGTGTTTGAATGTCCCCCATGCAAATGCTGAAACTCATCTGATAAAGCTGGGACAATAGAAATATCTTTATCTTGTTCTTTGTGGTCAATCCACTGGTCCTTTATAATCCAAAACTACAACAAAATGTCCTACAATGACTGCTGGTGGATGCTCTCATACCTTGGTCAGGACAGAAACCCCATTTGCGGTCATCATCGTAGCTCTTGGTAGAAGCGCACCACATCTTGCCATCACTGCGTCCAGAGGTGGTGCAGGAGTCATAGCTGTCTCCCAAAAAGGTGAAGGGGAAGGCACAGGGGCTTCCCTCTGCATTGCCTCCCACTGTTGACATTGCTGAGGATGGCAACACAAAGGCAACATGTTTAAAGTGTTAAGTGAACTTAAGTAATTTGTGAATTGATATCAATTACAAAAAAACATTTCTTTAAAGGTTACCGTGCACTAAACTCTGAAATGAGAGCAGATGTTGTTGAAATCAGCACCATGAAAGCAGCTGGCACAACACAAATTAACATCAATAAAGAAATCCACTGGGCGCAAAACGAAAAAGCTCCTGCCCAAATTGATTTTCTTTCAAAGACAGATCATTTTCAATCTGGCAACACTGTTTTTTGGGTGTGTTTTCTTTTTTTATCATCTATTTTTCAGCGCAAGTTCTCACACAAGGTTCTGCAACAAAGCTACATTCATAATAGAATAAAACCTGATAAAAGCTCAAAATGATCTTACAGCTCTCTGTCTATCTCTCTCCCTACTTGCTGCTCTATCTCAACCCTAAAACCAGTCACCCTGACTGAATGGAAAATAAGCCCTGCCACTTCACATTAAAATACTTTCACAGCTATTCAGCTGACCATGACCAGGACCCAAAAATCCCGGCTGGAGAATTCCTGTAGACCAACAATGGCAGAAGTACAATATTCACATAAAAATACCCATCCGGCCTGTAAAATCTACTGTATAGATGCATGCGAGCACAAACATAAACTGAACACAATGGATCCATTTGCACACCTGTGAACATCATTGCAGTAGAAAAGGAAACCAAGCTTTATCTTAACCTACAGTACTATTACATTACTAATATATGCTGGTATGTTATGGGGCATATCAGATGGTAGAATACACTACCTACCAGTTTCAGGGCAGAAGCCGTAGGATGTGTCACGGTCATAATCTTCTGTAGTAGCACACCAGCGGTAACCATCATCTCTCCCCGAAGTAGTGCAGCTGTCATACTTCTCCCCTTGGAAGGTGAAGGGGAATTTACATGGAGCGCCGTCTCCATTCCCACCCAGGGTGAATAGCACTGTAAAATGAATAAAACAAATACTGTATTTAGGTTAAGCAAAATGACTTAATATCATTAATTCAGATTACATTTCTAAGATTACAATTCATCATGTCTGAGTGATGGTGTAAAAAAAGATGTGCCCAAAGAGAAGATCAAACATCATCATGGAAGCTAGTACAACAAAACCTTTCTTCCTCAATACCAAGCTTAAAAGAATAGGTTGCTCCAGTACCAACAGGCCTCTTTCGTGTTCACATCATATACAACATTGTACACGTGTAGTTTGGCTGTAAATTGTAACAGGGATAAAATAATGTTAGTACCATGGACAGCAACATAACACAGATAAACAAAATGTTTGACAAAGCCTCATGTTTCTAAAGTGGGGCAATAACTTGGAAAAGAACTGTTCCATGAACAATTCCAAATGAAGACAACAACACTTTGTTGGCATGAGGTTCAGCCTACATTATTCCTGTCCAAAATCAGCAGAACAGCTTTGCATATAACAATAATCTTCTAATGATTTTTTTGCCAAGTTTTTAAGAAAGTTTTTGCCAATTTCAATTCACCAAACTACTAAATAATTTTCAAGATGAAAGTAGGCCATGACACCAGGGTTTCTAAGGTAAAGAGTAGTCATAAACTTATAATTCTTCAAGAAAAACTGTAGTTTACACAGTGTATGTATTTTAGATAAATTGGAAATCACTGGATAAACTTACATTCATGAGGGCAGAAACCATATTTTCCATCATCATCAAAGTTGTAAGTGGTGGAGCACCACAGGAAGCCATCATCGCGGCCCTGAGACGTGCAGCTGTTGTACTCCGTGCCCATGAACAGGAAGGGGAATTTGCAGAACTCTCCATCAGCATTGCCAAACTTCACCTTCACCACTGTAACAGAAGTAACAAACTATGGATGAAAAATGTATAAGACAATGTTGTTAAGCGACTTCCAGTAAGACAAAATTAAAGTGACTGCCCAAAGAAAGAAATGCTGTTTAACAGTAAGAATTGGAAACTTGTCAGCCAAACAATATGATGTCAATATAATGTAATATCATAAAAGAAAGCAAAAAGGCTCAAATATGAATTTTGTACAACTCATGAATCGATGCAAAATATATCAACAATGAGAAATATTTAGAGCTAAATAATCCAAGTCGAATACAGGTATAAATATGTGCAACAGAGATTTTCTTTTCCATTTAGACTCTATATGTCTGCAGTTTCAAATATCAAGTGCCAGAAAAAAATTCTGAAAAAGTACAAATAGCCCAAACTAAGTATTTGAAAGACAAATCAATATTATCAGTGTCAAAGTTTTCACTGTTAAAAACAGTAAACTCACACAAACTTTACTTTGTTACAGTCGTTTCATTCAGTTTTATCAAGCATTGACAACAAACTCTAGCAAAGTGAAACAAATGATGAACTGTCAGACTGTCATTCACCATTAGTAGTAGCTAAATAAGTGGTGAAGCATTAATTGCACATTTGGATTTTTCTCAATTACCTTGGCCCTCTCCCAGGGTCCACTGCTCATCATCATCAAAGTGAGAGTCTCCCCCGATTCCTGGCCCTGGAGCAAAGGCATGAGCCAGAAGCCCATCCTTCCCATCAAAAGGGTAACCATCTCCATGCTCTGATGATAAAATATCAGGACAAAAGAACATTTTTGACAAAATAAATCTTTTTGGCATTAAGTGATATGAAATATTCTCGTTCCTGGTACAATTTAATCAAGTTTGAGTATACAATAGTATTTTGTTTGCCTTCCACTGTAATTACAGGAGTCCTTGATGAGGTTGGCTGTGGCTAGACAGAGAGATATCACAACAGTGTAAGCAAATATCAAGTGCTTATTTTAGCTGGAATGACCTGAGTTAAGACCACAATTCCCACTGTTTTATTATGTGCTCCTAAAATATACAGTAGGATGGCGGCGAGCACAGTCATTATAAAAACAAGTGTGCTATTGCTCCTCCGCCATTACTCTACAGGCCAGCAAACTTTCAACTGCTTCCTGGTTAGTGGAGAGCTGAAATGTTTACTGTTAGAGCTTTTTAAAGTAGTTTTTTCCTCAGATATTGTTTATGTTGACAAGGCAATTACAGTTTTGTGTTATATTACAAATAAGCCAATTTGCATTTTGCACATATAAAGCCTACAAGTTGCATACCATTGCGGCCGAAATTAACCATAATGTCAGCCTCTCCGTCCATGATGCGGGTGAAAGAGAGTGGTGTGACATCGCTCCATACTTTAAAGGCTCTGAAGAAAGCATCGTTTATGACTTCTTCATCCAGATCAGGACTGTAACCCAGAATTCTACAAAGATATCATGGAATGTGATTATAAAACTGGGAAAAGAAGAAAAGTCAGGGGAAATTCAACTGAAACAAGGAAAAGCTGAGGAGATTAGTAGGATCAGAAAGTGGTTCTTTCAGTGTCGAACTTTGCAAAGCATGTGGAGCTCTTCTTTTTGGAAACAGCATTAGTGCATGACTCATCTGTGAGACCACTTCCTGAAACAGCATTTTTCTACAAACCCACAGTCTACTGTGGCTGTCCACAGAGCCCTTTTCCTGAAAATAGTCTAAGATCTCATAGTTGTTATTGTCTTTGGCTTTCAGTCTATCTTCCAAACATAACGGACTGGAGCGATCACAGCACATAAACTTGCTATTAAACATAAACTACATCTACACTGTTTTCAACTTAGAACAGGGTGAGAACAAAGGACCTGACGCATACTGTGTAGGAATGCTGGTGTTAGCAAGACATCAGATGCAAGCACTTAAAACTGTTTGGATGGGGGCGGGGTGGACTGGATGGTTTCGAGGAGGGTGGGGTGAATTTAGGAGGTCAGACAAGGGCAAGTAGAATTTCGCAAAATATAAAATGGGCTGATTTATGGGCAGTTTTTAGGAGGAGTCAAGATTGGTAAATATCATGCTGAACAACAAATGATGTCCTGTTGTTATGCATGCATCTCTAATATGGCAACGCGTTGGAACCCTTTTGCACCCCCCCACAAAAAAGGTCCACACAGCTATAGTCACAGTCACATGAACTTCCATCATTAAAGTCTTACAGCATCTCCAGGAAAAAAAAAGGATAAATATCTAAAGAGTCTGACCTGTAGGTGATGTCGTTCTTCTGCCACATGGGTTTCCTGTGAAAGAAGTTATAATTGGCGACATCTGGGACGCCACAGCGGGGCTTTTTCATGATTTCAACAGTTTTGGAATCAATCTCTCCAGTTTCTTGCAGAGAAAAGAATTTCTGCATTTTCTTCAGGGTATCTTTGAGAACCACAAGGTTGCATCTGTCTTGAGGGCATCCATAAAACTTGTTGAGATAGTGCTGTAGGAGAGATGAGGTTAATCAGTTAATGAATTAATCAATTTAATGTATTCGATTAAACTGTTTGAACAAACTGTGAACTATTAGGCTACCAACAAATGCACTTTACAAATGGTTCACCCGTTTAAACGCAGCTACGCTTTATAAAGGGAAAAATAATAATAAAAAAAAGTTTCAAAACTTACCAGAGCAACTTCTTTGTCTGTTTTGGGAGAGTCGTCTCCGGGAAACCTGATAATAGGAGAAGGACGAGCATTTGATGCTTGAAAAGCTATGAACTGAAGCACAAACACTTTAAGAACAATCCGACGACAACTTAATATCGTCGGAAAGCCCATTTTTTCTCGAGTTAACTAAATGTTTTGGTTCTGAGTTGTGGTCTTTTCAGCCCGTCAGCCTGTCTTGCCTCCGCTCAAACTCTGGAGGATTTTTTTTCTCTCCTTAACGGGACGTCATCAGCTCTATGAACTTTCTCAGTTCTGCTTGCTCGTGCACTTTTCTCCCGACACTTTCTGCGCAGTCTCAAGTTTTGGAACGAGGAGCGCAGCCAGTGATGCACTTCTGCGTATGTTTCTCAACTTTGAACAAAACACACTAAACCAACCATTAAGTGGAAAATATTGATGTGAGCCAGTTGGGAAATTATTCATTTCCTCATAAAATAATATCTAACTGTTAATAGTTAAGCCATTTTCAAGAGAAGTGGATGTTGCCAGTATGCTCCGCATCTGCTCACGTCACCGTATAGTCTTATCCATATTCCCATTTTAGGAAAGATTTTTCGCCTTGCATTTCCAGAACTGTCTAATCCTAAATCAAATTTATTCTTATGGAATTTCATCAACTCGTCTTGATACATCAGGTCTTTATGTTACATTGCTGCTAGAGAAACGCAGTGACACCCAGCTGCAGACGGTTCAAAGGTGATTATAATAGTAGTAGTGCTATGTTGACACCTGGTGGCAGGATATGAAAACTGCCCTCAATGGTCAGGGTTCAGTCAAACACACAACCAAACCATTAAAACAAAATAACTGGCCAGATTTCTGCCCTCTGTAAATCAGACATGAACTTAGAAACTTGAACTTTTGTGGAGGTTTTTTAAGCGTAATGTAAAGCTTTCAATGTTCATAAAAAAACATCAATTATTGAGATATGTTACAGAAAATATCTATTTACAATCAAACTTTGAGGTTGATGATGATTGTAAGAATGAGCATGAATTTAACTTGATCATGCAGTGATTCCTGATTTCTAATCAGGGGACTAAGAAGCGTGCGAGTACCTTTTCGCAGGTATTGTGTCATTAGAAGTGCTGCCCTCTGGTGGTTGATCTACGCCCTGCATAACTGTATTTTCTATGGCCTTAGGAGCCAGTTTTCTTTGCCGAGTTGCAGCATGCTGCATAGATTTGAAGTTTACTGTAACACTCTTTGACATCTTTTTGTTTCCGCTCTAATGGTGGACAACTCTGAACAGAGACTTTAATAGAAAGAACGGAAGGCTTTTGTTCCCCCATACAAAGAGATCTGACAGATGGATAGCTCACAAACAGGATTTTGTGGTTTATCTAGCAAAGCAATTTCCCTTCCCTTTAGCCAGAGTACAGTTAATTTTTCATAGCAGGAGCTGCTGTTGGTGGCTGCAGAGCAAATTTAACATCCATTTGGCAACAATATCCAGGGCCTGTCACTTTGGAGCAGGAGCTTTATTTCATGCACTGATACATGCTGCCATCTCCTCTAACTGACACACTCGTAGTGATCTCTCGCAGAGCAGGGGGAACAGAATGGCTACCTATTAAATGTACATGGGCCTGCCTCTCCAAATAGAAAATGCTGAGATGTGAAAAGTTGAGCCACAGCTACAGTAATTGAACGCCTTTGTGCATATGAATGCAATTTTGCAGGAGAAGGAGGCATAAAGAGATTGGGATGATAACATTTGATTTGCATGTAAATTGTTTTCTTTTTTGCCACTGCTGAAGGTTTAAGCTCCCTCTAGGTTTAAGGACCTCACAAACATGTGTGTATTTGATGAAATACTGCTGCTTTTTTTTCTTTTTTTTTTAAGCTGGTGTCTTGTTGCTGTTGATTGTAAGTGTACCTTTTGTATTTGTATTTGTTTGTGGCTGAGATGGCTGATTTAAACACAATTATGGTATTATGGAGTGCTTTACACTCTTACAGCTCACTTGTACTTCAGTATTGACATCACTGCAAGTAAATCACACATGTAGCTTTCATTGCTGGCAATTTCCATTAAGAATTACCACCATGAATATTAATAATATAACTATGTATCACTTGTGTTTAAAAAAGCAACTTAATGCAAAGCTGCAATGTGTTTGCTCTGGTCCTACACACTACATAAGCTCATGTCATTAATTATGAGGGTGAATGGCTTGCTTCAGCATGCCAGGGAGGCCTCCTCTTGCAACTGGGAATGGGACATTCTGGACGGGAAGGCCAGTTGTATCATAACTCTCCAGCTGGCTCTGGATCTTCTGGAACTGACTGACCCCCGTCCAGCTGAACAGACCACAAACCTGGATGTCACACTCTCCCTTCACCCTGGTCCTCTGGCTCTTGCGGGAATCCTGACAGATTCTCTGATGGGTCATCAAACCAAACTCCCTCTATGACAGGCAAACGCCGAGGTCATGAATGACAAAAATCACAGTACCTCCGCTCTCTTCTCACTCCAACCCAATGTTTTTGGAAGAAAAGTGTGTAATGGTTGTTTTGTCCAGGTTATAGTTAGCCGGGGTGTGCATTTGATACTGACATTGAGTGGTTTAGAATCAGTGTATTGGCATTGTTTGTTTTTATTGCTTTGCAGGAGTAATTAAGCAATGGTTGCTGAGTAAATGAATACAGCAACAGCCATGTCAATAAATCTGCTTCAAGATAACTTAATTTGGCTAAGCACTGTGTTACAGAATACTGTGACACATATTATTTCACTCAGATTGAAACATTCTGATGATGAATTATTGAACATAAATCCATTATCTTGAGCATATTTTATTTATGAATGCACCAAGACACTGGAGGACTTTAACACTGCAGGGTAATTATTGTTCCACATTGTGTCACCACTCCCCTCTCAGATGCAACTGCCAGAGCAAACTGCAATGAATCAAAGAAGTGCAAGTTTTGATTGACATTTTGTGTGCGCACAAGGCCCAAAGCGACATTAGCCGAATTGCTTTATTTAATGCTTTCTCCCTCATTCTGTTTCTCTTTTAGCGCGTCTTGTAAACACTGATGCAATAATGCATTCCATTATACAGAGGAGAGGAGATGAGTGTCTCGCGAGGCTCCTCTCCATCTCAATAATAGGTCAACAGCTGTATTTAAAAAATTAATCACATTCTTGGCAGTTGCAAAGGTTAGCCGCAACGCTCTGAGATGCAATATTGGAAGCTCAGATCAGCAGCAAGTCCCGGCGGAGATGAGGAAGACTTGCCTTTGATGAGTACAGCATGTAAATGATTTGTGTGTGTTTATGGGACACGGGGCTGGCCCTGACTCACTCCAAGACAGCAGCGTTGGCACCACTCTGTGGCAGAGGCTGGCAACAGCAGATGGAAAAAAGCAAGAGGGGAGGGTTGACCCCTCTTCAGCACTTCACAGTCTGTGTGTTTTTCTTTCAGCAGTGTGCTCATCTTTCACCTTCAACTTTCCAAAGCTATATATGTTCCATTTCAATCTCCATTTCTGGATTTGTATCTACCTTTATATTCCGTATCATTCACATCACTTATCTCTTTTGTTTTTTCTTTATTTCTGGCATGACTCATATTTAAGGCTCTATTTCTCATCTGAGAGATTTTAGGGTCACTGGGGGTACTTGTGATGCTATACAATCACATATTGTTTATCTAGAAAACATGCATGGCTTGCATGTTTATCTGAGTAAGGACTTTTTCCACTTTATTTGCTCAGCCTGTTTGTGGAATCTTTTAGGAAATTCAAATATTGATGCTTTTCTCACATCAAAGACAAATTACTCTCAAAGATATCTTGAGGTGCGAGGACATATACATGAAATATGAATGTCTACCTTGGATTTACTTTTAGTTGTTCTGAAATATTTACAGCAGTATTTTGGAGTGCTATGGTTCTTGCTTGTTGCATGCAGGCTGATGCTCGGGGATAAATGTTTCAGCGAGGATCTGATTTGGCTGTCACAGTAAATGGATAGTTTTGATAAGTCAGGAACATGGCTACCTGGATTGTTGGATGAAAATGAAATACTGTGTGATGCAAGTGAGTGAAAGGAGAGTAATTTTGCCATCTGGCTAATGCTTTTAACAGCTCTGAGAGAAGTTTTTAAGTGTTTGCATGGGAGTCTTATCCTTACACTAACTGTTGGTATGTAAATTAGTAAATCTATTGACAATTATCATCCCACAACAACATTTCATCCTGCATAGGAGCATTCATTTGAAAATATTTTTACTCATAATCCGAGGGTGCCAACTCATCCAAATCTGACATATTATCACTATTTCTTTAATGTAAATGTCATTTCTTTTGTTACACTTGGAGTGTAATTAGAACTAAGAAAAAACAATACGAGTTTAAGTGATTATCTATTAAATGATAATAAAAATTGTATTGCCAAAACAACAGAGACCCTTTGGGAAATCACATTCATCAGCTCTAAATTTTTTTCACTCATTAAAGCAAGAAGACGACAAGGCCTGGCAACAGCTTTTCTGGCTCCTTTAAAACTGCTTAGCCTCATTTAAACATGTTTTATCATCATGCAGTATCAGTATTTGCCAAGTAAGAACAGCTTTAAAGTCAGGTATTTAATATCGGTACATAATACGAGGGAAATGCTGCAGCATTATCTACTGAGATCTGTCAGCTTTGACAGGCCTCTATTCACAAAAAGTGGAATACTCCCAGGTAGTCGGCCTCAATCTGATTAGAGCACACATACACACACAAGTGGACTAAGAGACTGAAGTTGGTGTGGACGGGTGTCTCACGGCACACCTCAACAACTGGACTTGATTTAACTTTTTCCTTTTGCTTTTTCCTCCCAAATTCAGACATCAGTCACTTTTAAAGTGGATCAAACAAATCCCCACAGTCACCTAACCAAACCTGCTTCCTGGAAGATAACAGCAATGCCTTTAAAGCTCAAATAGGTCATTCACTGTTATGGTTTGGACCAACCATCACAAATTCCAGACAAAAGTGAATTTCCTATTCTCTGTCAATAACAAGCTTGATGTCACCTCTTAGCATGAAGGAGCATGATTCAATTAAGTTTTCTTTTTTGTTGTTTTTTCTTTTTTAAGTTTAACCCCATGCTACAGTACCTTGTTGGTAGCACAGGGTTGAATTACAGCTTTCCTGGCCAGTACCCTATAGGACTCTTAGAAACAACAACCCCATATAAACCTTTCATTATACACGTAAATTTAGCATGCAGCTTTTACCACTGTTGAAAATACATGCAATTCTTAGAGGGACCAACGGAAAAGGAGTAACATATGTGCAGTAGTAAGGGGTTTCTAGATTGTATTCCATAAAAAAGAGCTTTGTTGTGTGGTGTGACAGCAGAGTCGTGTCAATGTATGAGCCAGTGTTCAGCGCACGGAAGCAGTGCTTCCTTCTATTGCTGCCATTTGTGATCTGAGTCTTGTTGGGCTGTGTCTGTAGCTAACAGGCCCCCTGTGTTTTACATACCGGATAGCATGCATGTCACCACTGTCTGTGTTTGCAGGATATTGAAAAAGACCTTTTGGCAGGAAGTTGAGGCCTACTGGCCATTTGGGAGTTATGTTCATGCTGCTCAAGATGACCATATCACATTTCTGTCTACATCCTAATAAACAACTAACTGAGTAGTGCAATATGCAATCATCAATGGGATCTTTCGCAAAAAAAAAAAAACGACCAAAAACCCCCAAACATAATTATGAAATGAGAGGAAGAAACTGAACAATCCCCTGGTTTCTGCCATTCTTTGTTAGTCTTTGTCATTTGTGGCTACATAAAATTACAAAAGGCAGGCTCACATTTCTTCCTAAGTGCATTGTGTTGGCGGCTCTGACATGCAACTTGAAATGAATCAACGCACATGCTTGCCCAATTGCCATTACTATGCAAACCAGATAGATGGCTTACATTTAATTTATATAATACTCCCGGAAGAACGATTTTTATTACAGGGGGATCTTGGTGGGAATATTTGGCCTATAAAGAAATTAACTTTGTCTCTTTGCTAAGTACACCAATGCATCAAGCCATTATCTCTCTGATAGATGAATCATATTTGATATTACACAAGACAAATGTATTCACATTGCATATTTTTCTAATTTTTCCTGTCTGACCATCTGTGTGTGTTATGTCTTACCAAGATTAATCCGCTGATCCTACAGGGATAGAGGGCAGGTGTTTTTTTCCTAACACACAGTAATAAGTAAGAGCCGATATCTGAGCATAATCCACTATATTATATTTTAGATCTTTGTAATGTATCAGGGACAATGATTTCCATAACTGGGCCATATTGAGACCTGATTTTATCCTGTATTTCATTTGTGAGTGTTTGTGTTGTATTGAGACTGGGCATATGGGGCCAAACTGTGGCCAGAAATGTCATATGAAGAGCATTAACAATATGAGTGGCATATGAAATAGTACTTTGTGTCTCTGGATCAGACCAGCGAATCAGTTAAGCTGAATGACCCTTGACAGGATTGGAGGGAGAAGGTGAGTGAACTGGGAGTTAGGGAATGTCAAGACTCAACTGACTATGGCAACAAAGGGCAAAGATCCAAATTCCATTTATCCTTGCTTACTAAAATCTTTTAAATTTTTCATCAGGTACTTGCAAAATGGGATTTCACTTTTCTTTAATGAAGTGTCTCTTGCTAATAGTTGTGATTGAAATCAGACAACGACTTACACGGACAAAACTCACCCGGCCCACTGTTCAGCCGGCTATAGTCACTGTCTTACATGTGCCCTCCTAAATTCGTTTATGTAGAACACTTGTCTTTCCCAAGGCGTTAGACAGGGCGAATGGACGCACAGACAGATTGCAAACTAGAGTTAATGATCGGCCTGTCAGGGAGAATCTGTATTACTTAATCTCCTGGTCGTGCTGTACATGATCAAAGCATTGCAAATGCAATGCTGTATTGATTTCAACAGCATCCCTGCTCTCACGCTTATAACACTCCTTTTACTGCTACTCACAGTTTCCATCCACATCTTTAACCCCAGAACTATTGTCATTGAAACGACCTGAACCTTAAAGATCATCTTTCGGATTTTTGTTTAAGGCAGTTATTTACCTAAATGTGAAAAAGGATATTGCTTTTTGAAATTTTATCCTCACAGTATAAGAGGATATAAAATGAAAATAAAACTCTTTATAATATGTTGTACACTTGCACAATTGGATATCTTTTTTAAATCTGCATATCTCATTTCTGATTTGAAATGTGTCAATTGAAGATCATCGGATTAGATAGGATACTGAGCTGTAACAGATGGTTTTTCTATGATGTGTCCTATATGTTAATCCTTTCTGAATATCCACCCACATATCTGATATGACATATTGTAAAAATTACTCATTGCATACTCTGTGGGATGCTGATTTTTGCCTTTTTTTACTATCTGAAATTATTTCTTCACAATGGCCCATCCCTGACAAACAGGGTTATAAAGAGCCATGATAGCTGATGCTGTTTTGATCAAGAAACCTGTTTACATTTGCTTAAAATCTCTGTTGCTATTCAGAAAATAGAGTACTGGACAGCAGTGAAATCAATTTAGAGTCCCATACTTGATATGTGAGCAGCCGGGGTGAACTCTTTGTCACACTGAGACATGGTGATTAAGACAGCCAGTGGGAAATGAAAATGAATTTCTTCAGCTCTGAAGAGGTGTTGTATGGAATTGTCACAGGTCACCCCCCAGGCGCCTTGTGTTGGCAAAGTAATTCATCGAACGCATTATCCCGATAATGATGTATTTCAAGTATTATGAATAGGGATGTTTCCTCACATAAGACTTTAAATTATACTTAGATAAAAGGTCAAAAGATCATTTGGCTTTATATAATTTCCCACATGCTATCATAGCAGACTTGAAATACTGTGTATTATTAAAAAGCTATTTGTAACATGTAGAGACACATTGAAGCCACATTTGCTGGATCTTTGTGTCTTAAATTATACCACACTAAAACCGATGTACAATTTATTTTAATAGTATTTAGATGTTATTATAACTTTTGGCTAGTGAAGTGAAATAAGCAGCAGACATATGGTTACTTATACCACCTTTTCAATAACCCTGTTTAAAAAGAGATGTTTAAGCATACATGTACATTGCTGTTCATTTGGAAAGATGTGTCTGGCCTCTCAGCGCATATAAGTCAATCAAATTCTATTTTAAGCATGCTTTCAACATATATCCAAGGGTACCTATAGCAGCTGAATGAGTTTCTAAGTTGACAATCCAGTTACAAATTTTGAGTGTAACCTGCAAGTGCCATCACTTGTATGTTTAAACTATTGGCCTGGAAACCTAACAGTCTAAAGGAACTAGTACATGTCAAGTTAGGGATGGGTGTACAACTGGGTGGAATTTTTGTGGTTAAAGCATTATCAGGGAGTCTTTCAAACATCCTACAAACATGTGTTTGCAATACCTTCCATCTGTAGGCACTGTAGACATAAACTCTTTGTTAACATGATAATATGGTACCAGCTTGAGGTCTTTTTGAAGGACCTTTTTTGCATACATCTGCAACAACATAAAGAAGTTAAGAAATGCACATTAAAAATGAGATTGACAGGTTTGTGAATGTCTCCACATGACTCCACATATATGCTCAGCCAGCAATGGATACCGATTTAGGAATGGGGCCACCATCACCCTCCTCTACATGGATTACATGAAGCTGGAGCGAAGATCGTGTGAGACATTGATGCTACAGCAGGGACGTTGGAATGTCATTTGGGCTGGAGAAATGCATCCGACTAGTGACAAAGAGAGGGAAGGTAGTCCATAGAGGGCGTTGTACTCCCATAGAGCAGAATAGCAGATGTTGAGGAGAGCTACAAGTACCTTGGAATACCACAGGCAAATGGCAACCATGAGCAAAATGGCAAGAGGACACAAGGAAAGCAGCAACAATCAAACATCTCCAACAAGTAAGGCATGTACTAAAATGTCAGCTCAGTGGTAAGAACAAGATCCTTGCACTTAACAGCTATGCCCTGCCAGTGGTCAGATACCTTGCTGGGATAAACAGGACAAGGGTGAAGGTTCAGACCACATATTTTAAAACACGGAAGGTGCTCACCATGCATTGAGAGTTCCACCCCAAATCCAGTAACCAAAGGCTATACACAAAGCACACAGAGGGAGACAGAGGACTACTCAGAATCTGGGCCACTTTCCAAGATTAAGCATCCAACTTCCAGAAAAACATCAGGAAGACGGCCCAAAGAGATGGAGCGCTTAATGTATTTATCAGGCAGTGGAAACTGGAAGAGAACTGAAGGAACCATCATGGGAGGAAAAACCCCTGGATGGAGTTTACCACCAAAAGATAGCTGTTGTGGTGGATGCGAACAAGCCCTACCAATGGCTAGAGAGGGCTGGACTGAAAGACAGAAGCACTTAGCACTTAGCACTGAGCACCATAGCAATAGAGGCAAGTCACGGTAAGTTAAGTAAGTTGTATAGCACAATTCTAGACAACCAGATCTACCAGGCCAGGCAGGATCCCAGGGACAGGCTGTGCAAAGAGACCCATGATATAGCAGGGTGCAAGGTACTGGCAGGGAAACAATACATGAAATGGCATAACCAAGTTGCCGGCATAGTGTATAGATATATATGTGCACAATATGGACTGGATATGAACTGGATAGCCCTAGGTCACAAACGGAAACGCCTTCCAAGATGGTGGAGAATGAGAGAGCCAAGATTCTGTGGGACTTCCAGATACAGATCAACCAGACCTTGTGATCATGAGCTGCAGAGGAAAGCTGTTGGGATTGATGTAGCCATCCTGGAGGATCCATTGAAGCACTGTAAAAGTGGCTCCAAGAAATACCTGGAGGAACATCAAACATCTCAGTCCAGAGGAGTGCAATCCTAGAAACAGCTAAGATACTGCACACTACCCAGGGAACTCCCAGAAACCTGCAGGTCTGCTGAAACCCTCAGCTGTTTTAAATGAAGGTTAAAAACTTTTCAACACCCAAGCTCCCAGGCCCCTGGTACTGGACCCGAGCGCGAGGTGAACCTCACCCCACCCAGTACACACACACACACACACACACACACACACACACACACACACACACACACACACACACACACACACACACA
>JAPMNP010668833.1:0-11684 GCA_029874935.1 Atherina boyeri | reverse complement strand
ACAGGTACATATCAACTAGTCTAAGGTAAGGTAAGAACATATGTCGGTATTTAAAGACGGTGGCCTATTCCTTTAAGAGAACACACCCCAGAATTTAAGAAAACATAAATTGTTCATCATATAAGGATATGCATTTCTTCAAAGATAGGGGAAAAAATAGCATTTACACATTTACTTCAGAAACATTTTTGGGGTTGAAATGACTGAAACTGAAACCTTTTGGAGCTCTTTCTAGATGTGACAAATATAAATGGCATTAACATTGACATGACAATGTTGATTGATTGTAAGGTGATATTGGTATCGGCAACTGTTAGTAAAGACTGGTAAAATGTTAGCTGTTCAAACAGCAGCTCAAACAACAACAATGGTCCTGGAAATTTCCCCCTGGATTATTTAAAGTCAGAACATGACTTTAGTCATGAAATGAAATAAACCAGGAGTAGTAAGCGAAGAAAGTAGTCTGAGTGTAATACATACAGCATGGCTTTTCTTTTAAAAAAAAAAAAAAGAAAAAAAAAGAAAAAACAACCTTTACAACTACAATTTGAAAAAAAACATTGCAAAGTTCTTACAAAGTAAACTTTAAGCATGCAGAAGTTAAGACTAGTTGTGTTAAAAATCCTGAAACCAAACGAGGATGACCAGGATTTCTTAAGAAAACAGCTTTTATTTGAAGAACAACTGAAGAACAGTGAAACCTGTTGCAGACGGGGGAAGGTAATTTAATCCACAAAAGTTCATCCTCCTCTGGCTGTTACAAATCACACCATCTTCGGTGTAAATCGGTTTAACCACTGAATTCCCCACAGAAGAAAATTAGCCGAATATTAAGCTCTTGCATAAATAAATGTTCCAAGTCTTATTGGAAGTGATGTTACTTCTTTTTTTGGAAGTGGGGATATAAAGGTGTTTTAGATGATAGTGAAAATATATACAAAAAGGTTTATCTCTGCAGGCAATAATTTTGAAAAGTTCAAGTCGAACTTTTGTACCTAATTATACCCAAATGCAAATTAAAGTAGGCTGTAGGCTATAAAATCTTTACATTTTCCTCAGAGTTCTTTATAAAGTATAATGAAATTCAGAATATTCTTAATGACTTGTACAGAGGTCCAGGTTATACTGAGTCTATGTGCATCAGAATAAGTACAATGTTGTTTATCTACATTTCTTTCTTACCTGGTACAGTCACAAAAAACTTAACAGCATCTCGATGTCCATGGAAACACAACTGGGCATGGGCCATGGAGCAGTATGGCACGAAGCTGCCTGACATGGCGCAGTCTGAAGTGTCATCACTGTAGACCCGCACAGCACTGCCAGGGCGATTTGGCACAATTCCTGTTGTCTTGTTAGCTGAAAAATAGGAAAGGAAGGCATTAATAAAACGTTATGATGTCACAGTCTGTAAACTAACAGGAATCGTTCAACAATGCTTCATTTTGAATGGGGTATTTTTGCCATGATGTTGCTGAAAAATGAGAGCTGGAAATTTCAAAAGCAAAAAGAATAAGGTGTTACTATTGGCTGGATCAAGTCAGTCTCCAAAATATGGTTAAAAACAGGAAATGTATCAAGAGGATGACGAAGGCAAGGGAAAAATATCAACTCAGATATACGCAGATGGAATTATACTGAATGACAGCAAAACTATCCAATTTCCTTTGAAAGGAAGGCCTTGAAGTGTAAGCCTAACAGTGCTGTATGAGCCAGTCCGTATCCATGGTAACTTGACCATCTTTTATTAAAAAAAGTTACATCTGGGACATAATTACTGTTGCCATGTCTGTCTGTGCTTTCAAAACAGGTCTGGGATGAAGAGACAGACAGAGAGAGAGACAGAGAAGCTGAAAAGGAAGTGAGCAGGTAAGGATGTAAACATCAAAAATGAACTACCACAGCAGCCATCTAGGCGATAATGTGAAAGGGGTGTGGCCAGCAGAAATCAGACAAAGGTCTGGCAAGTGTCCACTACGCCCACTACTTAGTATTTAGGTTGTCTGAAAGAAATCATTAATTCCATTTCACAACATCTGAGTGAAACATCACTTACAAAAGATGAGCTTTGTTTTTACTTTACTGATTATTAAATCTCTGTTTACAGAATATTCATATAGGATTTAATGTTTGTGCTTAACTTCCTGAACTTAACAATAATAACCACGTTTATACTATCGAGCCACTGTGGGCTAGAGCTATCATAGAGCTGGCACATGCTTGTAGCCTGGAGCTTGAAGCAGTGAACCAAAAACCTCTTTGCATTAAAATCATGAGACTGCTGGCTCTGGAGTATTACTATAAAAACCACCAACAATATACTGCACCACCATGAATGTCAACAAACCTGCTCTGGGACAGTATGTACAATTTATCAACAAAGCACAATTAGCAGTAGTGACTGGCATAACCTGCACGTAGAGCATAATAAGGGCAAAAAAAGAAAGGACTCTGTGAATCACAGTAAACAAAAATGTGTACTAACTTGTTTTCAAATAGTTCTCACAAGTTTTGTCATATATAAAGTGCAAATACAGTAGAGATGTTTAATGCAGATGGATGTTAAGATGTGCTGTGCTTTAAGTATATGGTCAAAAAGAAAATGCACAGCTTAATGAAATAAAATACAGATATTATAATGAACATGTATTATAATGAATCCTGTAGGCTTTGATAGAAAATACTTTTTCTACAATGACCAGAGATATGTGCAGCATAGTGTGATGTAATTGAAAGAAACAGTGAGTATGTCAGCTACAGCATTTTTTTGTTCATAAGCAGCAGGTCTCCATATCCCAGCCGACAGATAAACCCCACCTTGATGTCATCTCATATTAAAGTAATCTTGTCTAGACCAAGGGTTAGTTGTCAGGCTAGAACTGTGCTAGTATGACCCAAGTAAGCACTGATCAAACCCTGCTAAAGCCCTGGATATGACAGCAGAAATGCATTTAGCTCTGCGTACATACTTTTTGTTTCTTCTGCACCCCACTGTAATGCTTTAATGTTTTATGTAAAGCACTTTGAATTGTTTTGTAACATGAATTGTGCTATACAAATAAACTTGCCTAAACTTGCCTACTCACCACTTTTGGTAAGATAGTACAAAGGTGGCTAAGGTGTCCCAAGAGTCTTTCTAAATTTCACAAAAGAAAGAATCTTTTGCAAAGGTAAGCCTCCCTCCATAGAGTGGACAGACAGATGTGCAGTCCTCAAAAAAAAAAAAAAAAGCTTACAATGCAGACAGAGCTGGCCCAACATGCTAGTCAAATGCTGATTGGCTGAAAGTTAACCCAAACTGAAATGACCCAACTGGCCAACAGTAACCGATTTCATAATGAACAGGAACACCAGAAACATTGTTCAAAAGCATCCCTTGTAACAACATTCTCCGGTAGCAAGCCATGCTTTTAAGGACTTGGTTTTATAACGTGTTCGAGCTGTTCCATATTACTACTACTTCTACTACTGTCATTTTGAATACTGCCACTATGTGACATTGCAAGGCTAAAACAGGCATTTGCCCATTTATAGGATCTGTTTAAGGGCACTATACAGAAGTGTGTCAAAGCCCTTTGTGTTGGTGATGTCATCTACTGCAGGTTCATTATTAGCCTGGCTTTCGCCAGACTAAGCTCAAGATTGAACTTAGTCTGGGGAGTCTGTCATGTAATTTCTACTGCACAGGAGGCATGACCAACGGGCATAGTTCAAATGACTCTGTACGCAATTGTATAGAGCATACATGTATAGAACAACAAGCTGCTTGCCGATTTTACCGTCGCTTCTCTGACGTCATCGTTTTGAACCCACCAATAGCGCGCAAGGCGGATAAGCCCTTTTGTAATTGGCTCCAGAAAAACTGGATTGGCTGCAGCAGAAAAAGAATGTGTGGGTTTCCAGACTGATCTGCTGGGCGGAAATAAACCGCCATCAGATCAGGCTGGCAAAAGCCAGGCTAGGTCATTATAGTCCTGTCAATCTAAATGCTCAAATGCATACATTGCAACATCAATATGTTGCTATTTTATGGTTTGATGAATTCAGTATTGAACATCTGGGATTGAATCTGAGCTGGTGATTGACTTTGTAAAGGTGAATGATACCTTCAGACAGGGGGATGGAGATGATGACTCCATTTCCAGTCCCCACCCATAGTCGGTTGCAGGACACTACCAAAGCTGTGATTCTCACAAAAGAGAAGCCTAGTTTACCAGTACCTGCAACACAGAGAGGAAACATTAGTAAAATACTTAAAAAAAACATACATAGGTATAACAAGCAAATTCTATAAGTACGTTCTATGTTTTATAGAACCTATACACTATAAATTATATAATCACCTCAGATAACTTTTAATCTGCACTAATCTAGGTGTTGTGGCTGTGTCAGTAGTTTTACCCAGCATCTTGCTGACATAAGGCTCAATATCCACATCTTGCAGGTGCTGGTAGGTGTGTGCATGAAACAAACGTAGAGTAGAATCCAGTCGGATTGACACCCAGATGCCGTCTCCCACCCAGGCTAGCTGACGCACCTGACTCTCCTTGCGAGGATGAGCATCAAATGACTTCTGCTCAAGCAAAACAGGTTCAGATAACATTATTTTAAAATTTGGTAAGACTGTTAAATGTTTCTCTTTATTTAAGTTTTGGAAAAAGACAACATTATTTTTTTTTATTGTGATTTAAATTTGGCTAGAAAAGACCACAGATTTACCTCTATCCTCATGGCTTTGGGCTGAATGACATAGATCTTGTTTCTGTAGCCGCACCACACCTTGTCGTGGACTACTGTCATACAGCGGATAGAGTGATGGGGCCGGCCCAGATCCAACAGATGATAGTTTGTTAGATCCCATTGACCATCTGCATGGGGAGAACAGACAGACTTGGAAAGTCTGAACTGTCATATAAAATGGGCAAGCTAGCAAAAAAGCAGCTCAAACAACATACTGATTCTTCCTGATTTAGTACTCCATCATATTACACACTCACCAATGCCTCTGTGGAAAATCGCTAATGTCCCATCAGCCAAAGCTACCAAAACTCTTCCTTTAACGTGTCTATAATGAGCACAGAAGACACACAGAATTACTTTTATTTTCCTGTCCTTAATGAATCCTCAAACAGCTGTGTACTTACACTATGCCGAGGATGGAGTCTTTCAGCTTGATGGCATGGAGACACTTCTTCCATCGAGCCACAGACGAGTGCACATACAGACTTGAAAATGAAGAAAGGAAGAGATGAATACTGACTGGATATCTGACTTAAACAGGCATTATTAGGCAACAGCGCCCTCTGGTGGTCACTGTCCTGCTCACCATCCATTCTGAGCTCCAAGCCACATGGTCGGGAGCGCGCTGCTCATCTTCAGGACTTCCCCTTCTGATGTGTCCACGTCTTCTAGCAGGGAAGTCATACCGTCCTGCCTGGAGCTCCTGAAGAAGTGGGATTCATCAAACTGTCACAACAATCCTTGCTGTTTGGATGTAACAAGCACAGCTCCACCTGCTGTTTCTTCTGTGAGCTGAACAGTTCTCACCTCTGTGTTTCCACAGGAGACGAGTCAGTGGGGCCCACACCCAGTGGGTCGGTGAACACATGCTCCGTGTAGATCCCTGGCTGGTTCAAATCGACTCCCTGATCCTCCTCTCCATCATCGCCAACCCCAGCAGTAGCCTCTGTTGCTTCAGTCGCCTCTTCCGCTGTAGGAACGCCATCCTCTGCTGGACTGGTCTCTCTGGACAGCTCAACTGAGGGAATTGAGAATTACAGGGTTAAATAGGGTTTTCACAGGGTAATGTCATGATACAATACTGTTTGTGAATGAAACAGAGAGCTTTGATCTGATATGATTTGATTCTGACAAACAGTTTGCATGCATTTTAAAAGTCCAGTTTTGGTAAGACATTTTCACCCTTAATTCTTAAATTTAAGTGTAATAAAGCCATTTCAGTTTTGGAGCTTTAATGCTCATATTTGGCTAATGATGTATCGTATTGGTTTTTGGTGGCTAATTGTTGTTGATATGTATAAGTTTGATTCAATCTCTTAGCTTTAACTCTGGTTATTTCTGCAGTATTTCTTTTTTGTTTGTAGCTACATTTTACATGTATTCTTAAGAAGTCTGTGCCAAAGACTACTTCATATGCTTTGAGGTTTGATTTCTATTGCACTTCATATCCTGATGTAAACACCAAGACTTTAATCATTCAGATAACACTTTGCACTCCAAATTTATCTAAGTTTATGTATGGAAAAACACCTGTTTTTCTTGTTTTTTGGGTTGTTTTTTTCCCTTCCATTTCCAACTTTATTCCATGGATAACTAATTAGACAAAATGCGGCCGATGCCACCTTTTTTCTATTCTTCATGCACACTAATTTACAGTGAGTATGGTTAATAATTAAAAGCATATGAGCAACCAATTTATTTCTCACTTTATCTGTCATGTGATCAATGACCTGAACAACTGGAAGGATGTTTCTGAGAAAGAAGTAAACAAACACATATATTGTGAGAAGGAAAAAGATAGAGGAAAGTAAATGAAAGCTTGATTAGATCAGACAAAAGTAATGCAATGATAATTCAAATAAATTATAAACTGCTGTTTTTAAAAAGTAAGTTTACCTTACTTTTCAATTAGAACCATAATCCCCAAGTTATCTTGGAAACTAACCAGAAAAACATTATAGTAATTAAACGGGCTATATGCAGGTTTCTGAAATGTTAACTCGCGACTGACAACTGTGGCTGAAAAACAAAACTCCTTTCTTCTCGTTCTCGCAGCGCGCACTCAACTTCATCTGTCTGAGTTGTGCTGGGTCACTTCTGTGTATTCGCACAATCCATTGCGATGAAATATACACACTGCTTGCGAGGGTAAGATAATTGTTTACTACCGGTGGCGGCAGCGTGATCTGAAACATTTAACATGAACGCACTTGACATCACATCCGCAGAAACAGCACGGGAAAATCCGACCCGACTGCAATAAGGAAAAATTGGCTACAGGGTTATAGGTGCACCAGCGGTGAGCTGACAAGGTTTCAGTATGCTCATCAAAAGATGTTTGAGTCATAAATGATCAAATAAAAAGGCTATTGCTAAGTTTATTTTGGGAAAAAAGTTAAATATACAGTAGCATCTTTAAGGCTCATAAGATTGAACCAGCTTTGTACAATTTAAATGCAGATTTAGCCCAGGTAGCTCATCCATTTGTTTTCAAGTTGTAAGACCACACTCATCCCACCAGCAGAGGTTTTAAAAAAATATACATTTGCATTTTGTACCTGGGCCTGACATAGCGCTGTGTTCAGCTGGCAGGTCAGTGACCCCTAAGCTGGCTGTCTGAGGAACGGCTGTGACGCCCTCAGCTGCCATGGCACCATCGCTGCCCGTTGAGCCCACACTGGCCACGCTGCCGGCCAGTGACACGCCATCACCTTGGCAAGTATCCGGGTCTTGGGGAACCTCCTCACCCGCTGGATAATCTGTATCCAACACACCTGGAGGAAAACAAAAAAAATGAATAAATGCCATTTATAATGTTAAAGAGAAAAAAAAATCTGACTAATCAAACACAGTGTCCCCACTTAACCAACCTGGCACGCTGGCAATGCAGACAACATGCGTGTTGCAGGCGTAGAAGCTGTCAAGCTGATCAGAGGGCTGGGTGGCGTCTACCACCACAACCTTGGTGGAAGAGTGGGTGCTCATGCACACCCACACTCTATTGGACATCTCATCCTGAATGATTAGCTCCTTCTCTGCTTTCTCCTGGTCCTTTGAGCAAGCACACAAAAATCAGTCGACAGTCCTGTAAATAGAACTTGAAAACCATTCTGAGCTCGGCACCAACACCTATACAAAATTACTTCAGCTAATACACAGAAATCCTAAAACTTCCTTACCTTATTTTCTTGTTCCAGCTGGTCCAGGCTACTCTGAGAGCCCTTTGTCTGTGTGGTGAGCTCTGTAGAGGAAACTGTCCGACCCCCAGACATGTTGACCCCTGCAGCACACCAGAGCTGAGGGGCAGAAGTGAAACTCATAAATGTCTTTTGTTTCAATCATTTAGAAAAAAAATACAAAAACATTTTCCCATGCATGTACCTTCATAGAAGCATCACTTTGGTCCAGAGGTCTCAAGTAAACTGGTACTGGTAGGTTCATCTTGTTTTCCACCTGCCCTCCATTTGCCACCTGTAGAAAGAAAATCAGGAAAAAATAATTGGGCAATTGGACCAAATGTGTGTTGAGAGAATATGATCATTTCAAACATGAAAAACCCTTTCTAATATGAACATGAAAGTTGCACAACCAACAGAACGAAAACCACCACTCTAAACTCAGTTGCCCATTATGACAAAGTATCAGCTTGATAATATCTAAAATGACTCTGTTTCCACCTTGTTTTTGTTGGGCAGGCTCCAGCCATGTATAGTGACCCGTCCATCCTCCTTCTGCATGTGGGCCTTGACCTGTCGATACTGGGCTTTCTTCTGCTCCTTACGTGATGGTGAGCTGCACTGTTCCGTTCTACAAGATGAACAAATACAAAGAAACGTTCACAAAGTTCACAGATACACTGTGCATATGTCTATCGTGTCCGGTAGATTACTCACCCTTCATTGACAAAGTCAAAAATCTTTGACTTCTCTGTGGGGAACTGGGAGAAGGTGCTGCTCCTCTTAACCATGCCGCCTGGGGGGTTGTACTTCATGTTGGACTGGGACTCCACTTTTTTCATGGTTTGGGCACTGGAGGAGCTAAAGAGTCTGCTGAAGCTGCAGGTGGTGAAGTTACAGAAAGCCAAGAGGGGAAACAGAGGCAGCAAGAGTGCAGGGAAAAGCAAGGCAGGGGGTCACCAACCGGACGATAAAGGACCACCACCTATCACCAACATTTACTGTACCATGACATACAATAAAGCATGCTGGGAACTGAAGTATAGGTCAGCAATTTCTATCACATACATCTACTAAATAAAAAATTAAGTAAAACTGGAAAAGACGATTCTGTAACATTTCAACCGAAAGTTCCCTCTCAACATTTCTTTTTTTGAAAATAGCTTTTGAAATAATTTGTTTGCGTCTTGTAATTTATTACATAACGCCTTATTCATATATCTAATATTGACAAAAAGTAAGTTAAGAATATGTATTGTATATCAGAAAATTTAAATTAATTGTATATTTTTGTTTTAAGAATATCTAAACACTGGATTATGCTATTTGTAGGGCCTGCTCTGTTTTATCTTTATATTTTTGTTACATTACTTTTTACAGTTTTTCAAATTATTCAAAATCTTCTGTGCCTTTAAAATTGTTCAAACAACCAAACAGTGTGTAACGAGGCAAAAGATAAAAAATCATATAACCTTTAAGCAGTCTTTTCTTTTTTGGATAAATTACTTATATGTCTCTGCAGTGTTTCTGATCCAGTTTTGAGTGGTTTGAGAAAAAAACACCCTCTTGGTCTGTTCTAAACAGATGTAGAATATAGATCTGCAGTTACAACCTGAGTTAGAGATGTAGCACATTGTGTACATTTATTTTCACATGTAGTCTCCCTGCAGCTCCCTGTGCAGACAAGATTTAGAAAACATCAAAAAGGCACACAGCAGGCAGGTAACAGGACACCCCAGGGGCACAAGGAGAATTGTGTCTTAGAAGTTAGTGGTAACAAGATTATGGATAAAGACATCAAAAAGTTTCATCCTTTAGGAATGGAGGAGCAGTTTTGTGATAACAGAGGGCAAGTGAGAGGTTTGGCAAGGACAAAGTCTATCAAATCATCTTTACCTAATGCTGCCAATTCAACAGCATATCCCGGAAAAGATAAGAAAAAGAATGTATTTGCATACTTGAGAGAAAAAGTCAACTTGAAAGGCAACAAGAGGCCTGGATAAAGCCCTGACAATGAGTCTATTATATTGTAGGTTTGAGAAGACTCACAACTGCCAGATGCTTGATTTCTTTTTTTCTGTGAGTGTTGGATTTTCCCTTGAAGCCCTGCAGAAAAGGAAGAGACAATATCCTGTTAGCTGCTGTTTAAAGACCCACAATGACACAAAAGCACGCAACCGATAACTTCAACATGGCAGGATTTTGTTTTACTCTTTTTATCCTTTACCTGATCATCTCAGTCCACCGCACAGCTTCTTGTAGCTCCATCAGTCGCTCCTTGTACTGATTCCTTTCCATCAACACTCTGGCCATTTCCACTCTGGTGAAGCGTTTCCTCTGAGCTGTCGGTACATCACCCTGCAGAAACACACATTTAAGCCAGGAAAGATATTCATCAATCCTTTTAGGAATAAACACAGGACAGCAGGACATGCAAGTGTAAAAAAACTCACATCTTCTTCATCTTTGTTTTTCTGTTTCACTTCCTCCACCTCCAATCGTACTCTGGGGCAAAAAAAATAAATCAATAAATTAACAAGATGTCACCGTAAAATACTAAAAGTGGATTTTTGACCAACAAGAAACATCTTGTCCTCAGCCAGTTATGTTCAAGAGACACACAACCAAGAACCCAAACAGATGCATTCCCCCTCTCTTACTTTTTGAGTTCTTCGTCCAGCTCTCTGTTCCTTTCCTCCAGCTTGGTTTTGGCCTGTTGCACAGCCTCCAACTCCCCCTCCAACATCTCCTTTTCACAGGTCAACTCATCCACTTTCAGGATCAAGTCTTTATTCACCACGTTCAAGGCATTCCTGAGAAAATAGGGGGGTGGTGGGGGGTAGGGGGGTATAATTTCCATTTTCATATTTGCCGAATCCACAACACATTTAAAACTGGAGTGACTGTTTAAAAATGTAAAAAAGTCTGACTCATGAACTCACTTTGTCTCAAGAAGTTGTGAATTCTCTTGAATTAGATTTTCAACCTCACGACCCATTCCTGAACAGTGGTGAAGCCAAGATTAGAATTTTATTACATATAAAATAATGTAAAAAAACTGACAACAAACTGGATCTCTGGCTACTTTAACACTACAGTCTATTTATACTTAGATCTAATCCAACAAGACACAACACTGGATGTGAAATATTTCCTAGTGAGATATTTGTTGCTATTGGTTTCACATTGCTACAAACTACCAAAACACACAAACCCACAGCACAAGTCACATGAACGATAGGAGCAGAATGGATAGAGTGGGTGAGGTCTTACCAATCAAACTAAGGTCTGAGAAAACCATGCAATCCAAGTCGGGCGGAAAGAATAAAGGAAGAGAAAAAGAGAGAAAGAAAGGCGGATATAGTTTGAGACAGTGAAATGACCAAAATGATGACAGAGCCAGAGCTAAATATGTAGCTGTTGACTCCACAAGCAAAAAGGAAAGCTGCTGCCAATTCTCTCAACTGCAGCAGCAGAGAAGACAAGAGGAAGAGTTCAAAGGCAAAAAAATTTATTTTAAGCTGTAAAAAGAAAATTACAGCAGCAAAAGAAAGCATTGAACTCCATCATTCATGCACCATATCTTGTAAAACCAAACACACAAAAAAAAGTAGCTGAAGAGCAATAAACTGTGCTTTACTGATGCTACTGTAAGCCAACTGTTATCAAACACGATGAAGATGATGCTTTGGGGTGTAATGATGGTGGATATGACAGAAGGTGACGAATGAGTTGAAGTCAAAAGGGACTTTACAGAAAAATGTTAAA
>JAPMNP010668815.1:0-12478 GCA_029874935.1 Atherina boyeri | reverse complement strand
GTTCCACTGGGGGTGGAGAATTCCCATTGGGGATTCTCCACCATAAAGACACCTGTAACCCATCACAGCTGTTTGATTCCCTGACAAAGGCCAGATGGCTGTAACGCATAGGAGTCATTTTAAAGGTCTTTTTTGACTATGCCATAAAATAAAAGCATTTTTAACATTCTAGAGAGTGCCTTGGAGTTTTTCTTTGGTTATGATGTTGACTGTTGTCTCATCTCTTGCTCTGTCAGTTTCTGTCTTTCTTTCCCTCGCTTTTTCTGATAATATCCTCTTGCGTTTCTGTACTGAATCAGCCATGGTGCACTTTCAAAACGACTTGTGTGTTGGTACTCAGTTGCTGGTAAGTGAAGGCGCGCCATAAAACAAAAGGCTGCTGTCACATGATGCCCCAGGCAGGAAAAAAAGTTATGAAGTGCGGTTTCTCAGGCTCAGGATGCTGCGGGGCAATGACGGAATGACAGAAGCCCAGTTTAAGGTCAGAAATTTGCACAGTATTGCTTTAAGATTTATTTTGTCTCTTCTAGACATAATCTGAAAATTAATAGTTCACAAACACTGCAGAAAAGCTTCCTGCCTCTGATCTAAATTCACAAAAGCACCAGTCAATTTAACTGCTTAATCTGCATCTTCAAACACTGAATAGTTTAGTTTTTATTCAACAGTGGTTATGATGTGGATTAAAGACCCAGTTTTACATCATGATGATATCTTTTATACGCTGAATACAGCAGGATTGAGACCACTGGTTGACTACTTTACACTGTTTGGTTAGTTGACCCAGATAAGCCATTTATAGCACGTGTTGCATCTATAAACGACTAAAACAAACATCTACCTAGCCTCAGTGGGTGACAGCTCTTTGAAGTCCTCCAGTGTGGGTGTCACGTCGAGCAGCTTCTTGTAGAGGGCCAGGGGGAAGTGCAGGTCCACCACGGTGGAGTTATAGATGGCCAGACCACAGATGATCCCGATCAGGTGGAACCAGTTCTGCTCCACAAAACACTAGAGACACACACAGGAAATCTTTTTATTGCTGCTTTTCCTTTTCAACTGTAAGTGCATAAACTATAAGCAGCTGGCTGAGCAACAAAACATCTCACATCATACAAGTTTAAAAACATCCACCCAGACCATATACTTGCTCCATAAATTGTAAACTTGCACAATGATCTACTAAATCCTAAAAGTTAGACTGAGTTCATGCTGTGTTTGTTGAAAATGAATAACTGACTTTTTTAAGGAAAATTTTTTTATCCAAAGCAGATGAAGATGCTTTGTCTCAGATACTGTATAAAGCTGAATGTTTGATGAATGCTCACAATCAGCTAATAAATACACCAGGAGCTTAAGGAAGTGCTATTAGGACTACAAATGTTCAGAGGTAACTTAAAGTGTTGGAAAAATGTAAAAGTGGACCATATCTATCACAAAATAGTTTCTTTCACAGGATTTGAATTCACAATAATACAATCAAATAGATAATAAGAGATATTTGAGCTGCTGGTGGCTCAACAGGAGATAAAAATACAGACTCAGAGGGATTCATCCTCTGAGGTTCAGATATCTATCGACAAATTCTGAGATCAAACAGTCAGTTTTTAAAACATTTCAATCAGGATCAAAGTTATAGAGAGATGAGCAGTCACGACAACCATATTAGTTGTAACTAAGCGCCATTATCAGGTTTCTGAATATGAGAGGTGCACTGAAGTTTGAAGTTGTTAAAAGATTTTGCTTGCAGCACACAAAATAATATATACAAATTTGTCAGGTCTGCATTTGTTTTTAAAACTCTCGCTGCACAGATCTAAGCAAATACAAATTTTAAGAAAATCCATGCAGATTGAATAAGTAAAAGCAGTTTGACTCTGTCACAGCCCACCCACTGTAGCTCTACTTAAGTAATGAATGACGGTAAAAGTTCACGGACAACGTTCCTCATGGAGGTAAATGTTTTGTAAACTTGAATGTTTCCACTGACATACAACATCACTTCATAGCTGCAAAAACAACAACTCTTCTTGGAAAATCCTGCTACAGGTCAAATATCTACCCGCACAGTGTAAATCCACTTAACAAATGTAAGCTGAGAAGTGTCCACCAACAAAAACCGCAATGATTTACTGATATATTGACACCAAACACAAAACACACAAGAATATTTTTTCAAAAAAGAGGGGGTAAAAAACATGTTGCACATTGGAAATGAACAACAGTTCAAATTTTTTCCTTAATCGGCTTCATTTTGTAGCTCTCTTTGTAAAATAGCAAAATATAGATGTCTCCAAACACACAGAGGGTATGCATCATTGACACTCATGGCACATCAGCATTAAGCCCTCTGATCTTCCAAAGTACTGAAAGATATTTGTAAACAGGCTTATGTGCTAAATGTCTTATATATTTTATAAAAAATCATAATATGTAAAATCCATCCACAATAGATTGTATGTTAAATTTTATGAAAGAAATGGAGGTAAATGAAGGAAATTGTCTTTGCAGATCCTCAACAGATTATTTCATCATTACTCTGGACTCCCAAAGTTTACTTTGAGCTCTAACTACTTCCTACTGAAGATAGATAGGAAATTCCAGAAAGCTGTCACTTCCTCTCATTTACGGTAAATGTAGAAGGAACAGGCACACATTTTCTTATACTTTTGTATACTTTCTTATACAAAAGGCTTAACGAGGATCATGTAAACAACTATTTCGTGCATGAACCACGTAAATCTCAGAATATCTGCAACACAAGAGATACTTGAAGAAATATTGATCTTGAGTCTGAGTGACTACATTGTTGCACACTGAAGATCAATCTGAAGTTCACACAGTGACACACTTTTTAAAATCAAACAGTAAAAGAAACAGTTTTAGATACTGAGACCAATTCTTTTAACCATCTCAAGGACAACAAAGGAATGTTTTATAAATGTGCGGTAAGGTTCACTCTCAACGGTCACTTTATCAAGTACACCTGTTCAATTGCTTGTTAAGACAAATAGCTAATCACCCATGGCAAGCCTATGACATGGCAGCAACTCTATGTATTTAGGCATGTAGACATGGTCTGGATGACTTGATGTTCAAACTCAGCATCAGAATGGGAAAGAAATGGGATTTCAGTAACTTGGGGGATAGTGTGGTTGTTGGTACCAGAAGGGTCGGAGTATTTCAGAAACTGTTGATGAACAGGGATTTTCACACACAATCGTCTCTTAGGTTTACACATAATGGTCCGAAAAAGAAATAAATATACAGTGAGAGGCTGAAAATGCCCAGTGGAGATGATAAAAGGCAACAGTAACTCAAATAACCAATGGTTACAACCAAAATATGCAGAATTTCATCTCTGAACAAAAAACATGTAAAACCTTGAAGCAATAGGGCTACAGCAGGATAAGCAAGGGTCACTCCTCTCTGCTAAGAACAGGAAACTGAGGCTACAATTCTAGACTGGAGAAACATTAACTTTTAGGTGCAACATTTAAATGGTAGGGCCAGAATTTGGCGTAAACAACATGGAAGCACAGATTCCTCCTGCTTTGTATGAATAGTTCAGACTGTTGGTGGTGGTGTAAGGTTACGAGGAATATATTCCTTGGCAAACTTTGACCAACTGAACATCGTTTAAACTCAACCTACCTGAGTATTGTTACCGGTCATGCCCATCCCTTTATGGCCACAGTGTAGCATCTTCTGATGGCTACTTCCAGCAGGAGAAAAGCTCCATGTCACAAAGCTCAAATCATCTCCAACTGCTTTCTTGAACATGAAAATGAGCTCACTGAACTGAAATTTCCTCCACAGTCATCAGATCTCAATCCAATAGAGCACCTTTGGGATGTGGTGGAACGGCAGATTCTCATCACAAATGTGCAGCCGACAAATCTGCAGGAACTGTGTGATGCTATCATGTCAATATGGAGCCAAGTCTGTGAGGAATGTTTCCAACACCTCGTTGAATTTATGTCACGAAGACTTAAGGCTGTTCTGAAAGCAAATAGGGGTTCAACCAAGAACCAGCAAGTGTACCAAATAAAGTTGCCAGTTTTTGTAGATGACCACAAAATGATAAAAAGTGGACCTCATCATTTTTATATTTTCAATTATATTTTCTTATTTGGTTCAGTGTTGCATGACTTACTTTGTCTGAGAACCACAGCAGGTTGGACTCTTTGTAATGAGTGAACATCCCATAGACAGGATCCAGCAGCTCCTTTAACAGCAGCAGAAAGAACTCTTTAGTTACTCCGCCTGCGTCTACGGCCTCTTCTCCATCGAAGATCACCTGGAGGAGGTGCATAGCAGATAAGATGATTGGCAAGAACAAGAGAGGACAGTAAACAAGCATTTTTATTTGATCTATCTTTAGACAATCAAAGCTACTTTACTCACCTTCAGTGGTTTCTTGAGGTCCACGTCAGAGTACATGGTGAGCTCACGGAGAGTGTCACTCACTAAATGGTTCCTGTGCACATGGAGAACCAGGTACGGGTTCCTGGCGAGCTGGGGTTCCAGCGTGAGCAGCATAAAGACATTGTGTAGGTTTGCACCGCTTACTGCCATCTTGGTAGAGGAGAGAAGAGAAAAAACAGACAGTAAATCATACTGTATCACATAAAATAAGAACAAGCAGATAAAAAGTTCAAATTCAAGATAAACTTTGCGAAGGAATAAATTGAGAAAAAAAAATAACAATGCTTTTTTTTATGAGAAGGTGATACCTGCATTTGCAGTTCAGCATCTGTTTGCAGCATTGTTGTCTTGGCTTGGGCATTCAGTATGAACGGATAGGCACATAGGTTCACTGAGGGAAAGTCATTCTGCAGGGAGAATAACAACTAGGCTTATCAAATAATCAACATGGGAATGACTCATCTATTATGCATAATACAGTAACTTAGCTACCTGTGAAGGGGACGATCCCATTTTCTAGAAATAAAAATGAAAGAGATAAATCATCCAACCAGGAATGGAATTAATCTCAATAGCAGCACTAACAAGACTTGAAAAACCTTACAATATCTATCAGTCGCAGAGCACAGAGTGAAACTAATCATTTGTGAATGGCAGCTCAAATAGAGTTGTTTGTGTAAAGTCAATAGTCAGTGTCAAATGACGCAGAAACGTAACATTGTACTCACAATTTCAGCTCTACTCAGAAACCATTTGAGGTAGTCTTCCTGAATGTTCACCAGGGTGGTGATGTCAGGAATATAAAAGCGGTTGTACTCCACATGGTGGGCCTTCAAGTTTACCTGGTAACATGAAACAGACAGGCTACAGAGGAACCATCTGACAAACACACAAACACTTCTGAGACTGTCCTGAGCGTCAATGCAGAGCTGATGAGCTGCTTACTGCAGCAGCGGGAGATATTTGAAGATACCTTGTGGAGTTTTTCCAGAAGCCTGAGCGTGGCCAGTAAATAGTTATCATAGAAGACCGGTACAAGGAGTGTCTTGCCTCCTGTAAGCATGAACACGACAATGCTCTTGTACATGTCGACCATTCTGGTGAAAACGCTGCCGTCCGCTAAACACCACCAGTTATCTGCAAAGGAAACAAGATAGAAATAGCAGAACTCAACTAAAAACCAAGATTTTTTTCGGCAAATATTTGCTTTGAAAAAGCTGCCTCTGTACTGTTTACATAAAAGACAGTATGTGTGATCTTTCTCTGCCAACTAAGCTTTACCTCTCAAACATCAATATTGACTGTAAAAGAACCTCATCGGTCAGGCTCTACTATTTGACAACATTCTGTGCAGATTTGTGTTATTTTTATCTGTTCCTGAGATAACTGACCAAACACATGGACATGGATGAGGGTACAGACGTAAACGTAACGTGGAACGACGTCACATGGCATCAATAAGTTTGACTTGTCTGCAATTGTTACCTGTCAGAAGCAGCTTGAGATAACTTGAGTGGTGCAAAACTATATGTTCTAGTGTGTGCATGCAAAAATGATACCCAATACTTTGCTGGGATTGGTTTCCAGTCGGAGAATAGCCATTGCCAGAGGAATAGTTAGGCGGATATAGTTCTTGGAGTCTTTCAGAGCTGGGTATTCAGATAAGATGAGGTAGATCCTCATAGCCTCAACATCAGGAGGGGAGCGCGGCAGCTGAGGGATCAACAGACTCTCAAAACTCTTGGTTGCCTAAACAAGAGAGAGGACACAGAGGACATAAGGGCTAAATTTACAGTACAATTCTGATCATGCTGGTCAAAGAAACAAATGTTACACCTAAAATAGTACTACTTTGTTGATATTGTGTTTGTAAGCACAAAGATTTATGGGATACAAATTTAAGAAAATAAAAAGTTGGATCCATCAGGCAACAGAAGAAAAATATGAGTCACAACATTTTGGGAGAGGCTTTAGTGGTTTGGACTGTGTCCTCAGTCTTCCCCCTGATTACCATTAGGTTTAGTTTAACAACTTCAGAACCTAACATTACTGAGCCACAGAGGTTGTGAGTCAATCCTGCCTTTTTTTCCTCTTTTTTTTGGATCTCTGAAACACACTTGGACCTGTGAGAACTTGAACTCTGAATCTTTGGCAGAACGTGATGTACTTTCAAAACCAGATTTTTAAATGCGGCATGGATTTGTGTTTAAGAAATGACTACACAGGAAATGCTGCAGCACAGCCAAAGGTCTACTATTCCTCAAGCAGCTTTACTGTGATGCTAAAATGGGACATTTTGGCTTCAAAGAACAAATCAGAAATCCCTTTCAAAGAAAATCTTGGATGTGAACGTTTACTGTTAAGGCAATCCATATAAAATCAATTTATTTTAGTTTAAGCCAAATATTTGTCATGTTTGCTAAACAGCAACAACTAACAAATACAAGATAATTCCCCCCTATTTCTTTATGATTCACTTCATTCCTTTTTTTTTGTTACAAGTAGGAATTTAACCAATAAAAAAAATAATAAAGACATAAATGTGTTTGTTAAAATGAATATGTTCACAGAAACTTGCTTATCAATTCATACAGAGGAACCAGACTGGTATTTCCATTAAGTAATTCCAATATTCATCCACTTCTCAACCCTGTTTTTTCTTCCTTCAACTTCTTCAGCAGCTTTATCTGTTTTCTGTTGCTGCACAGATGGAGCTCAATGATTTTACCAGAGCTTTTCTTTTTCTTCTTCTTAATGAAAAACAGAAGCCTCCCGCAGTTGGATGCAGGGGAGCAATAAGGCTATAAATGTACAATGCCAAAGTCCAGGCTGTCAAACAATGAGCTAAAACACGACTAAATTATCTTTGGAGCAACCCATCAATGCAACACCAGAGAGTACACAAGACTGTCTCTGCAAAGGTCGACTTTAAAAATCCAAGATTGGGTCCTAATCCACATCAAAAGTTTATCACTTGTAAGATGGGCCATCCTGCATATCTGTTTATTGGGTCCAATTTTTTATAGCAATCCTCTTACCTAAAAAACTGAACCAACTACTGTACATAGCGTCCTCGGTGGAAGCTAAACCCTGATCAGTGTGCCTTTAAACATGTCATCAATAGATGATCTGAATCAATGGAAGAAGACGCACAAATCCCCAGACTGTATTGAACTAAGCATGGGTGCAAGTAAAGATTTTCATTTGCAAAAAAAATTTCTTCCAAAGAATCTAAATTTCTTCCTTCAGTATACTCTTGTTATGATTAAACATGGTGGCTCTGCAAGAAACAAAAACTTCTATTTTTTTAATGGTTCAGGACAGATCATAATGAAAACACACCAATTCATGGATGAATACCTGTTCTAGGAGTCCAGAGTAGGCCGGTTTGCTCATAGTCTCAAATAGCATTCTCACAGAATTGAGATCGATGCCTGGGATCTTTGGGTTGGTTTTGAAGTGAATATCATCGCTGATAAAAACAAAAAAAAAAACATAGCTGACTTCTCTATGATCACTAACAGGATGTAATAGCTTACAATAAGATTCAAAAGCTCTACGATAAAAAAATCTGTTAATAGGAGCACGTTGCATTGGATTTAACAAGTATAAACAACTAATCATGTGGCAGGTCAAGTTCACTAAAAAGGTGGTGTAGGTGGATGTGCTAATTCTTAGTAAGACATAAGCAAAGGTTGGGTATACATGGAGCCTAAATTCCTTTAAGTCAATCCCTGAGCAAATCTCTTCAGCTTGGGAGCCAGGTATGCTAATCACTAACTGATTTACACTTCCAGAGCAGAGCATGGCCTCACTAAAAGCCACGCAAACCCTCAACATGACAGACAGATGCTATTTAGAGGGTAAGCCTTCACATTCTTGGAGTAAAGGTTTTATTCAGCCATAACATAAACACATCAGATCCTGTGGAAACTGTTTGCCAAACACAAAACAAAGATGCAGATAGTACATTCAACAGGCAACAAACCAGCAAACCGTAGGTCAAAGCAATGAGCCAGTAAATCATGTGAACTCATCTGTGGAGCTCAGGGTCAGAAATGTGAGACTAAAATAATGAATAAGGCTTCATCTGCTGTGGATTTATGCTTTAAGCTAAATATCTGCAAGTAAAAATGCACACAAAATATATTCATTATTGTTATTAACTAATCTGCAGATTATTTTTCACTTAATAAAAATAATCAAAAATGCATATCATAAATCCCTAGCACCTAAGCGATACATTGTGCTAATATCAATAGAAAAAACATGAATTTTTAAAAATATTTTATTGTTAACTGTCAAAAAAGTAAACAAAGTTAATATGATCTCATAACTAATAAACTTAAACTACAGACTATCTGTGATACTTTTTCTTTAAAAATTAGCTAAAGAGTTTTTAACTAAATTTATAAACAGCACTATAGGGTTGGGGCACAACGTACGTACTGTAAGATGATCTTCAAGCCTAAATTATAAAAACTCTGGGAGCAGATGTCTAAAAGTAGATGTAAGATAAATAAAAGCCGGTGATCAGGGTGCTCAGCATCATCATATGCTTTTTCCATAGTTTGCCAGGTGAAGTTAAAACTGTACAAGAAGTGGAAGAAGCCACTTGACATCACTGTGGTTTGTGAGCTGCCGTTTTGAAACATGTAATTATATCTGTCATTGGTTCTGTTATGAGAGATGTCAAATTGTCAGTTGGAGGGATATTTTGCGGCAGGTTCTCCAGTAGTAATGCACTTTAGAGCAGTTCCTCACCGGATTCATGCTTCAGACCCTCTGACTATCTTATCTTTCATCATTTATATATGGGTCCATAGAGAAAAACAACCCATGTTGTCAATCATTCCTAATGGTTTCAACAGAGTGAAAAGTAATAATGACTTTATATAGGTCTACAAAGATCCGTTTTCCATCCATTTGATCTCCATAGTTCATTCCCTGAACATGATAAATATCAGCTGATGGGTCAGCTCTACAGAGCCATGACCTCCACAGATCACACAGGTGAAAAATGACATGGATTCGCACAGGTGTCATGTACCTAACAGATAACATCTTTCCCAGGCCAAACAATCAAGCATATTTTGCTTGATGATGTTATGTATATTGACTGAAAGTATGTGATATGCAGAGTTAGTGGACCTCATGAGGTCAGTAATACATAAGGCCACAAGAGTTTATGTTTATGTACCTTTGGTCCAAGAAGCTGGCATTCCAACAAGCCGTCGAGGAGAGTTGAATTATAATATCACTGTAGCCAAAAACAAACCGAAAACAAAAACAAAATTGAATAAATAAATATACACTGAAAATTGAGTTATACTTTAATCTAATTAAACAAACTGATAACAATAAAATGTGAACTGATCACAAGGCACAGGAATATTCTTATAATAAAATGCACACTATAAAACTAAGTTTGAAGTAAAAAATATTCAAACATATAATCTTGCATATTTGAAATAATACATTTGAATTAAGGACTTACTTTGAGACACTAGAGTCTGTGCTGTACATGAGTTTTAACCGCCATGAATTTAACCTGTCATAATTGATTGGGGAGAGGCTTTTACTGATATTAATCACCCTGAAGTCGTCTGGGGCAGCAGAGCTCTGTAGAGATGAAGACAAACAGAGGCAACATAACATCACAAACTCAAACACACAAGACTGTTTACACTGGCACTTCCACAATGTTTGGCACAGCTCAGTCTGGGCTACATCGACCTCCTCAGAAAAGACCAAATAAATATGCTATGCCTGAGGGCTAAATATTTTACCAGGGTGTGGGGCTAAGTCCTTTATGTCTTTATCAGGGAACATTACTGGCTGTTTGTCTAAAATTTGTCCTTGGAAAAAGAAAAAAAGGGAGCTCCACATGCAGCATACTGTAGTTCCCACAGAGGAAGTCATTAAATCTTGGACATTAATGCCACCCTGTGGTGAAAGACCGAACCTAATTAACACCGTCTTAACTTCTTAGTGGTAAATTTGACAAGATCTTTTCATGTGAACCTTAAAAATGATGTAACACTACTCTTACTTAAAAATAGCCAATGTATCTGCATTGTCAATAAATAAATCTTTATAAAAAAAATGATGTCGCATATTCATAACATATTCTATCAATAACATCTTTAAGACAAAAAAAACAAATGGTCAGGTTAGAAATGAGGGAATAGTACATGCAATCTGCATTGTAAAGCATCTGAAATTCCTGCAGTCATTTATTTTTCCTTCCATACGATGTTCCATTTCTCTCCCCCATTTTAATACCCATAAATGAACAACAGGAATGTAAAAAAATTCCACTTTCATTCCACACAATGGTTAAAATCACATATTTGGATTATTCTGTAAGTTGTGACAACAGAAAAGCAAAAAACAATAAGACACAATTGAGAGAAAAAGCTGCCATGATGTCATACAATGTAAAAAAGAAAATTTTATTTTTTCTTTTAAAATCTCATACCTGCTCATTAGAGTACAATAAGAAACTGTGGTCTCCTCCACAGATGATTTTGAGCACTTTATGTTCCTGGGAATCTAATAGAGAAAAGAAAAAATTAATTGACCATTTTATGACAATGAATCAAACATGCTCATAGTATTTACCTTGTATAGTTTATATCTTCCTTTGTTTCATAAATGTAAAGCATTTTACATAGATAGCATTTTGCATAGATATGAAATTTGTTCACAGTTGATACAAAGTTATGAGACAATAGCCTACTTTAGAAGCAAAAAGTAATGATTAAAGGCTTAAAAATATATCCAAAGTGTCGCTGCAGTCATCTTCCATTGAAGTCAAAGATTTCTATAATCCCCACACCTTCTACATAACAATATGAACACATGATGCTTCTCAAAGTCAAAAAACATTCTTAACAGAAACATTCCTGGGATGCTGCCTCACAAAATTTGATAGAAGCCTTTCGATTTGAGGGATCCCATTGAAGGATTCCTTTCCCTGTATTCTCCAAGCGCCCACATTTGCTCTCATCAAAAACAGTGCAGGCAGTAGATGGACGGAGGTTCACTCATTATGCATGCAGTTATTTTTCAGTTTGTTTTTTATCTTTATTTTTTGCAGTCATTTTTGTAATCCCGATGTAATGTAAAGGATGAAAACCTCTGATAATGTTTTAGTTGCTGTGTGTGTGCTGCGTATAATTGTTGGTGGGTGTGATGGCAACCCCCATCCACCAACACTTTTCAGTTATGTTTAGTTTATCACGTTGCACTATTTTGTTTACATATTAATTTGAATTAATTCTATTTGCGCACATTTAGGTATTATTTGTATCTTCAACTTTCTTTAATTTTGTGTTGTTGAACCATTTCCTTTTTCTTGTTACCGGTGCTGGGGGGAGAAGTTAGAGCTAGAGGGCAGGCGTGAGCACAAGCCTGCAGGTTCCAGCTACGTATACAGGAAGTGCCATGGACTTGATCAAGGCAGCTCCCTCAGAGGGTGGATTATTAATTTGTTTCTTTAAATGTTTCGATGTATTTAGATTTATGAGTGAGTTTGAAGTTACTTTTTGTTTGGTTACCATTATGACTTTTGTTTGGTTTTGTTCATTTGACCTCTTTTAACAGTGGAAATTGTTCTGTAGGCTAAGCATTTTTTGGGGGTAAATAAAACCCACTCTTTTTTAAGCTACCTGTATCCTCGTTCCTGACCAGCTAGATCCTTCACAGTGGGACAGGTAGTATGATTTATACCCCCTTGTTAGAACTGTGTTTTGTTTTGTTTTTTCCCCTATAATGCAAGGAATAACTTTTAACTGACCTAAGGAGAAAACAACTTAGAGAGACCCATCCTACCGAAAAAACATGCTTGACTAAGAAAAACAAGCACTATCACCTCACGATTTTTTTTCTAACAAATCTAGTGCAGGAGTGTATAGTGTAAATGAGGACTGCTTTGTTTGTGTTGTAACCATCCTTAAAAATAATCCTCTTTTAACAATGTTTATTCTACAAACAGTCTGGTCGGAAAGTCAAAGTGACAGTAAAGCAGAGGAGCCTGGTCAACCACCAC
>JAPMNP010668752.1:0-21775 GCA_029874935.1 Atherina boyeri | reverse complement strand
GCTCGTACCGGGGTCCCCAGACGCATCGCAGGACGCGGGTCTTTTCGACCCACTAAGGGGACCACGAGGGTTAATGCCGTTGGACCAAATAAGATCAGAGATATGTTTCAATTTTAAATGTTATGGAACAGAAATATTCATCCTAGCATGAGAGAGGGGTGGACATGTGCTGCATTTTGTCCAATATCAGATGAAAATAGATGGCCTCATTTATTTTGATGATTTTAAAAAACAAACAGACAAAAGTGGTTGAATCAGCAGTCGATTTCAATTAATTTTTTGTAGTATTGGGCCCAAAATGTGAAAGAACCACCACTGAACTCAGATTTTCTCAGTGAGGCGCCATCTAACCTGCATCCTGTCTCTTCTCTGAGCTTTCTCCAGCCAGTGAAAGTCAGTCTGTTGTCTTATCTCTTGCTCTGTCACCTTCACTTTCTCTCTTCTACTGATAATGTCCTCTTGTGTTTCTTTGCTGAAGAACGTTCAAAGCGGCCAGTGTGTCACTTGTCGTAGTGTGGAAAGCACCTCAGCTGTAAAGTGATGCAGCATCCTGGGAAAAAAAGTTGTAAAGTGCTGTTTCTCGGTCTCGGGACGCTGCTGGGAAACGATGGCTCCATGTGTACATAATGTACATAATGTACATAATGTACACGTGGATGTGTCACTGTGCCAGCACACAAGTCCGAAACACGTTTTCAGGGTGAGAAAGTTACATGGTCCTTTCACTTTTCCCTGCTTTATTAAAGTAGCACTATTCGATCATATAAATCTAGCACTAAAAGTAAGGACATTTTGTTTGGTTGGTTATTTCTCCTCTTTAATAATTATAATTGGTGTAAAGATTGTAAGCATCGTCTTTGTTGAATGAACTGCACAGTTAAATGTGCGGCTCCCGGAAATGTCTCAGAATTCCCTGCAATATTCTCCTGTTGTTATTTACTCGGGTTTTGAGATTCAAGAGCTGTCAGGTGTACTGTATGTCAGCCACAGATGTATAACTGGCACCTAAATGAGAGACATACATACAGTAACAGTCAAAAGTTTGGAAACATTATTCCATTGAATTCTATGGGATAATGGTTGAGGAGTGGGATCCCATCCCACAGCTACATGTGGCCAGACTGGTGACCAGCATGAGGAGAACAGTGCAGCGACTGGGACAGAGGTGGGGCCTAATTAAACTTTATTAGTTTAGACCAGCCCTGCGACAAACTGGCGTCCTGTCCAGGGTGTACCCTGCCTAACGCCTGCTAGTAGCTGGGATAGGCTCCAGCCCCCCCGCGACCCTGCATTGGAGAAGCGGTTTAGATAATGGATGGATGGATGGATGGATAGTTTAGACCACAGGCAAGGTAAACTTCTGGAGCATCTGACAGTCTAATTACGTGTGGAGTCCGGAGAGAAGAAAGGTAGCTGCAGATAAGTTGCTTTAGATTTTACAAGTTGAATAGACGTTAAAATAAAGATATTTATGATGAACAGAAAACACAATGCTAGATAACATTAAAAGGTAAAGCGAAGGATTTTCCCGAAAGAACGCCCTCTTCACTTTTTGAAAAAAAATGTGAATGTGCAACACTCCCTGCCCGAGAGGGAACGCCCCAGTTATCCTCGTGCATGCTCTGTTTACACGTTGCTGTTGGCAACGGGGGAGGAGGGTCTGAGACGCAAAGATAAGATGGTCGCTCAGATGCAAATTAAAAAATAAATAAACAAATCTTCCCTGGAAAGTTCCAATATAGACGTAGATAACTTCTACTAGCAATAACCTGAAATGCATTTCTCCAAACAGCATGCCGAACTTTAGCCTACATGTCGAGTAGATACGTGATGACTGAGGCATCAGTGGAGAGCCCAACCTGTGCTTTCAGCGCATGCCATCGTGGGAAAGAATCTCCTAAAAAAAACTCTGGTCTTGTGTCTTCTGAGGCCTTTCTCTTCTTCTCATGTACTTAAAAGACACTTTTTCTCTGGAGACTCAGCCATTTTCAAAGGACCCGGTGAGAAATGGAGATAGAATGGATGAAGACCTAACGTACTTCACATAAACACCTGAAAGTGCGCATCCACAGAAAGTGAAAACTAACCGAGCATGTACGACGGCCTTACGTAAAACTATCACCACAATGATTGACAATCATCCAATAGTCTGGATGATCCACCCGAAGAAAAAGATCCTCCGCCATACCTTTAAGTATTTGATCCTAACGCTACCATAAGCTACTGAAGTTGACACTAGCTAGCTAGTTATCCTTTACGCTTCATAATGTTTTAACCACTGATTGAAATTTCAGATGAGCCTGTTAGAACATGTTTCGTGAAAGCGAAAGCCAACCGAGAAAGAGAGCTCTGGCCAGGTAACAGCATCAATGCCATGATGTTCATTCAGGATTCCTGAACGATGTCATATAATCCCTGCTGATACTAGGATCACCTGGCTGCATGTCTACAGCTAATTAATGGATCACCCTTGGGGGAATTTCCCTATGAAAAGGGCCGTAACACTTTTTTTTCAGAAGTCAAGGAAAATGAAATACCAACAGCCAGAATGCAAATTGTTCCACTGACACATTTAACTGAATAGATAAATAGTATATATTGGTGAATCAAAATTTCTTGTTGTTTATGGTTCCTGTTATTTGATCGATCTGTGTTAATAATGAAAAAACATTGGCATCAGTTACAGGAAGGGAGATTCAGAACTTGTATGTGGTATATTTTATGATTGACCTGTGTTGATAATAAAACAACATCAGTTACAGTTACAGAGGTATTCGTTCTTGTTTTTTGCTCATGGATGACTCAAGTCTAAATCTGTCTCACTACACCTTCAGCTCTTTGGTTTTATATCATTTGCTGGTTTGGCTGAATTGTGTTTTTATGCTTAAAAACTTGATAAAAAATATGGCTAATATTGATCACAGGACTTACGCTTTGCCCCCCGTCCACAGTGAATGAGATGTTATTGAGGACGGCGCGCCCAGCCTCGGTGTATTTGACCGTGAGACCCTGTACGTCCAGCTGGCCGCGGTTGGGCCAATAGTCGTGCACATGAGGGTTGTTGATGACCAGGTCAGAGCCTCCTTTACCGCCAGATTTGCCCAGTAGCATCTCCTCTGATGGCAAGTCAATGAATTTGAACACCCGATCCACTGAACGCATCTGAGATAAAAAGCGAAGGGAGAAAAAACACAGAAAATGTACTTCAGCTGGAAGAGTTATTCATCTGAACTATTTCTACCAGCAGAGAAAATCTAATACGCCAGTCTGTGTAATCAGTTTCTCCTGATGAAGGCCAACTTCCCTAAACACACACACCACTACCATCAGTGTGTGTGCAGACTGAACAAGATGTCCTGCACTGTGATAAGCTCAGTTAGCTTCACTAAACAACCTGGATGGGTGCAAAATGACTCACAGGAGCCTCAAGAGCTTCATGAACAGCACGTTGCAGCCAAGGTACCTGCAGTTCTGCCTGCTTCTTGTTTTACCCTCACCACTCTGCAGAACACACAGAACAATGATGGCCTCCACACCCTCAGCAGCTAGCAGCTGGGAAGTCTTATCACTGATTGTGTGTAAAAACAACAAACGCTCGCAGCTGTTTTAATTACAAAACATTTCATTGATTTTAAAGATGTTTTGTCCAAAACAAATAGCCTTTTGTAAATGAAGGTGAGAGATATAATAGCCCCAACAGATGGAGATCTCAACAGTTTGTTAAATTCAGTGAAGGTAATTTGAGGCTAACGTGGTGTAGGCTGTGTTGAACATAAATCTACATTCTGCTTGGTGGCGACAGTGAAAGAAAAATCACGCCAACTCAATTTCGCAGAGATTGGCTTTTTACCTGGATTCCTGAATATGATGCTTTGCCTTTCTGTGTAAATGTTGCATGTTCTCTCCATTCAGATGTGGCTTCTCTGGGTTCTTCACCTTCATCCCACAATCCAAAAATCCTACATGTTAGGGTCAAAATCTTGTTTTTAAGATGTTTCCACTACTGTTACCTCTAAGAAGGATGTAGATTTGCATTCAACACAATCATCACCAGAAAACAAAGACAACTGCAGCACTCAGCTGTTTGAGCTGAGGCTGGAGGCTGTCCACATGATCCATGGGGAAAAATATGAATTGTTGCTGACAATACTGCTGATGTGAAAAACTTTAAAAAAAAAATAAAAAAAAAAAGTTGAATGAAATGAAACCATGTGTTTATGGCTGGTTGATTACAGGTTGGTACAGTTGGCAGAGAACAACCTGATACCTTTACTCCTCAAAGACCAAAGAGCTACAAAATAAACCGAACATTCAACCAATCAGCTTAAACAGTAAAGACATGTAGGATGGCTCAGGTTACTGGGGGCCCATATAAATGAGGACCTATCCTGGACTGTAGACACAACAATGCTCCCGTAAAAGGCCTATAAGAAACGTCATTAGGTCAGCCTGTGTTATGGCATCACACTGGTTAGCTAGCTGCACCGCTGCTGAAACAAAAGCACTTCAGAGGATCATTAACGCTGATCAGGAACTCGCTGGATGCCCTCTTCCATCTCTTGAGAACGTTTACAATGTACGCAGCCTCAGGAGAGCCCAGAGCATCCGCACAGACTCGTCCCCTCCTGGTCACTGTTTGTTTCAACTGTTGCCTTCAGGAAGGTACTTCAGGGTCGTCAAAGCCAAAACAAACAGATTAAACACAGTTTTTAACCTTCACTTACTTGTGCAATATACTGTTTATTTGCTGGCAAAATAGCCTGTCAGTGGAGTAGTCAAATGTAAATTTGGACAACTTATTATTTCATTTTTTTTGTCTTTATTTTGTCCGTATAGCACCACTCTAAGATTGTTTATCTCAGTGTCGTTTACTTGTATAATGAAAATAAAGATATTCAGATCGAATCTTCTGATGGACAGGTGACACGTCCAGGGCATGCCACTGCTTCTCGCCAGATAGCAGCTTAGCAGCTGGGATACGCTCCAGCCCCCCCGCAACCCTGAACTGGAATAAATGCGTATCGAAAACTGAAAGATATCTGTTAAACCTAGGTTTGTTTTGGTTTCCTGCTGTATTCTTACTAATAAATTACTAGAGGTAGAACTTAGCATCTTAATCATCGTCTTAAATTTCTGAAAATTACCAGCGTTAATCTTTAAACATGAACCCTGCTTTGGAGCCACTACAGCTCTGAATCACAGTGTGCATCAGGATAAAATATGGTGGGATAATGAACCTTTGGCGTTTACTGTAACAAAATGCAAAGCCCTGTTTTCAACGGGGGTCTGGCTCTGTGCGGGATGGGCTGGTACGCATTGTTTAACGTTTTCTATAGGCAAAAACTGGGAAGGGTGCCAGAATATTTAATCCGAACCGTCCTTTTTTGGGACTCTTCTGTTTGGGTTCCATTCTTAGCGATCCAACACTAAAGGGTGCTTGATACAATGCAATCGATTGATTGGCTGAAATAATCATCACTTCCAGAGCAACTTGGCAGTAAGAACAAAGCACCATGTTTAACCCTTTAACAGCCTGCTCCACCGTTTGGTAGATCAAATTTCTCAGTGACTACGATGAATTTTATTCAGTTTGTGGAAATGTTTTTGTTATCCGAATATGGTCTAAAATGAACTGTTACCTCAATCATTTTCAATCAACACAGTTCTTATTATTGTCCAAAGGAAAAGAAAAAAATGCATATAAATATTTTTCCTGCGACAGACTGGCGTCCTGTCCAGGGTGTACCCTGGCTAACGCCTGCTAACAGCTGGGATAGGCTCCAGCCCCCCCGCGACCCTGCAGTGGAGAAGCGGTATAGATAATGGATGGAAGGATAAATATTTTTCTCTTGCTTTTGTCTTTGTGTATTACCTTAGTGTATTTAAGTTAAAGGGTTAAATATAAGCTGGACTTTTATTGTTCAAAGCTACATGGCAAGAATAAAGTGCAAAAACTCCTGAATGTCCACCATTTCCCTCCTTTGCTTCTGCCGCTATGATGTCACACTAACAGTACATCGCTGACACATCTATCGCTATCTGGCTTACACCATGTCTACCAGTTACGGGTACGGCTGGCTGTGGAAATGCAGCAGAGATCAGGATTTACTGAACCAAACTTAATCAAACTCTCCCATCCAGAGCTGGACCCTCTGGTGAAAATGGGGCTCAGGGTAAAAACCCATATGGCATTTCATTTGAACTCTGAAGTAACTACATATAAACAACAACTGGAAGACCATAATTTTGCAAAACAAATAAAAGGTGAGAAATTAAGGTCTCTCAAATGCAACAGCCAGTAAAGATCTGAGAGTTTTTTGTTTGTTTTTTAACCTGCATGAGTTAGTTATTGACATGCAAGTAAAGTGATGTGGGGGAGTTAGAGAAAGGTTAAACAACGGATGGGCAGACACTTTCAAGACAGGCTTCAAAGATCAGGTGTGTAAAAATAAATATACTACTATAGTGCACTGTGCACATGATATTTATGTGTGTGCATGTGTGTGAGAGAATCACATACCAGTCCGTCCACATTGATACTGGTGATAATAGCCAATTGGAACGTCCCAAGGATGAGCATTGCCAGAGCTACAATGATGCCAATCTCCCCTGGTCTGTCCTCTGTAGAGTACACACACAAGCATAGGCAAATAAACATGCAATGTCATCAGTGTCGTCCAATCAAAGCTTCCTTCTCTGATGTCATGTTTTGCAGCTCTGCTACTTGCTCAATTGAAAGCTAACGAGCTGGGAAATGACTGCTCTCAATGTAAACTCAGCTTGTGACGCAACAACATGTGTTTTTTTTTCATTTCTCTTTGAGTGTGTGCTTGCTTTTCCCATTTATGTAATTACACAAACACATGCTTCCTTTTGGGATTCTATCCAGTGACATTCCAACAGTTCTGATCATGTTCTGCAAGCAGACTCTACACTCATTTCTGATCTGCTTCTTGATTTTTCCAAAGTGTTAACCAACTTACATTTCAAGATGCTTCAACACAACACATACCCCAGTCTCTGCCCTGATTAAACAAATGATGAAGCACACGTTGTATTGTAATATCATGTAATATGTCAGTCACATAATAAGGGATTTTTTAAACTTTTTTTCCATACAAACAGGATTTGAAATTGATTTTTTTTTCTATGGGAATTGTATCAGTACTCATTGCCTTTCTTTTAGACACTTAAACTGTTTTCCTTAATTATTATTTCAATTTCCTTGTCCCTGCCAACAAGAAACATCCCTGCAGGATTATGCTGCAATCACCGTCCTTCACGGTGAGGAGGATCTTTTCTCTAAATAGAGCAACTTCTTCTACAAGTTTGGGCATTCTCTGGAATATTTTAGTGAACTTCAAACATGTTTTTATTTTTGCATATATTCAATTTCTCTGCTGTGGGGATTGGCAGCTATTTCTGGGTTCCCTTTATCTTCTTTGTTACCTGTCTAATTAAGGCTCTCATTGCCTGATCTGTGTGTTCAACAACTTCTTGACAGGTTTGCTGTGATGCCACCCGTATTTTCCATTTTCTGATAATACTCAATGGGACAGTCAAAGTTTGGCATTTCTTACTAACAAATCCTAAACCTTACCCTTTCTGGTGAGCTACATAGTCTTTATTTTGCTACTATTCTGCTGGTACCCACCCCATGTTTAGCTGCTTTGCAGACTCTGAGCCATCATGTGAAACACAGTCTGACAATAAATTGACTTAATTAATAATGTGGCATCAGATCATAACTTAAAATCCAAAGATCTTATTTTGTTATCAGCCAACTTCCTTTTGGTATCATACACTATCACCATCACAGGGAAAAGTGTGCATGAATACAAGTCAGCTTAAGTGCCATGACTACTTCCTGTGATATCAAACAGCAAACTGAGTGTTGAACTTATGGCCATCCCTGTTAAAAGTGGTTACTTTTAAAGAAAGACCTGCAGCTAATTTGTATAAAAATGGCCGTTCTTGCAAAGAAAATGCTGCTAAGGATGATGTACCTGAGCGAACTGTGAATCAGATCACTGAAAACTTCAAAGAGAGAGGTTCAATTGCGTTAAGGACGGAAGAAAAGCTGAATACCGTCCGTATTGCACCCTGGGACTAAACATGTCTTAATTTCTAATTAGCCAAAGGAGCGGGATAAATCACAGTTCTGCTATTAACTACAGCTATGGGGCGATGTGTAGCTCTCTTGGTTGAGCAGCTGCCTCATATACAGAGGCTACAACTCCTCAGGGCAGTGGGCCACGGTTCAAGTCCTGGGCTGGGACATTTTGCTGCTTGTCACTACCCGCTCTCTCCCATCCCATTTTCTGTCAAGCTACTGTCAAATAAAAGGCCAAAAGAGCCAAAAAATCAAAACGAAAACAAAAAGACAAACGCTGCTATGCTCCAACAACACAAGAATGATCAGGATTTGGCCCAGAGTGTAATATTTTAAATATGTTTTAAATATGAAAGTTCAACACTGCAAATGTTGACTTATTGCACAAAATTAGATTTTTTTTTTTTTGGTCAGAAAAGTCTCATAACAACCATAAGAAATGCTTATTATTGCTTTTCAGTACATAAAAAGAAACATTCAACTCTTCATCAATAATACTGAAGCAGCAAAGTTAGTGAATCTGAGTCTTGACAAGACTTTTGGTCAGGACCATATATAATCCAGTCTTCCCATGACTCACGGTTGGTTCCCACGGCAATGAAGGCAGCAACTGTAAAGAATATGGTGAACAGCACGTCGCAGCGGAAGAGGAACCATCTCAGTGTGGACAAGTAGTGGAACCAGGTGGCTGTGTGGGTGTTCAGGGCCTTGTGGAAGATCGCCTCAAAGTACGTTTGGTGCCCAAATGCCCGAATGGTCCATAAACCCTTCAGCGAGAGGATGAGGTGAGAGAAGATAGGGCTGCGAGCTGCAAGACAGAACAGACATATATAACAAACATATTTGAAAAAAATTATGAGCAGGTTATTTAGCATTGGTTTACAAATATAATTAAAACTAGTCTATTATAACCATAACTAATAAAGATAGAAAGGATGTATGAAAAGTAGTATCTCAGTTTTAGTTTAAACAAGCTTTTAAGCAAGAAATAGGAAACAAAATAATTGTTTCTGTCTGTGCGCAGATATTTTAGGTTTTCAAGATGTTTTGATTCTCATCCATCAAACAATACCATCAGAGAAGTACTGGAGTTTGGGTTACTGTGGAATATCTTTGTTTATCTTTGATTTCCAGGGGATGTTATCAACAGATACCAAAACAACTCCAGACACAGCTGGAAAAAACAACACCTCCTCTTCTCCAAGAACTTTTGCTATTGTAATCACTTTTTCAAACTCTAATTCAGAGTTAAAGACACATGTGTTAAATGAAGTCAGTCGATTGAAAATTTAAAGGTTGAATCACAAAAATGTTGTTGCTTTAGCATTGATTTGTTTTAAAAGTAAGAACAAGTGCCAGGATGAAATTTATGAACTGTTGTTTCAGTGATTTTGCTCTGGAGCCAAACCAAAATATGTCGATCCATGTTGGCCAGTCAAAAGGATTCTCTGTCAAATGTCAAATTTTTCTCTGAAAAATGCCTGCGTCCGTCAATATAATTGACAACTTGGAGCATATTTACAGGCCAACACGTGAAAAGACCCTGTTAAGATTAACAGAACAATCTTGTCTCTCTCTCTCTATTATTGCCATGTAAACAAAGAGCTAATGGTACAGAGCCCTAAAGGGACAAGCATGAAAAAAAACTTTTGTGAGATCTCGCAATACTTTTGCGATATCTCGTGATACAGAGATCTCGCAAAGTTTTTCATAATCTTTTTTTATTTTCAAATTTTGACACAAATAGCACAAACATACATGAACAATCTCAGTCCACAACAGACTTGTATAACATCTTAAAGTAATGTCACACCTCCTTAGACATTTTTTTTAAGGATTTTTGGGCTCTAGTGGCCTTTATATGAAAGTTGCTAGACAGGAAGGGGGGCAGAGAGAGCAGGGAATGACATGCAGCAAATGGTCGCAGGCTGGGAATCGAACCTGGACCGGCTGCAAGTGAGGATCTATGGCCTCTGCACATGGGGCGGGCGCCCAGCCCACTGCGCCACGCACCTCCTCCTTAGACATTTTAAATTGAAAAGGCATTGCTGTAGAGTATGACACATTTCAACCACATTACCAATACAATTTGTAGCAACATTTAGGAGCCTAAATAAAATGAATAATAAAAAAGAAAAAAAATTGGGATGAGTACAAGCATACAAATTAAATACAAGGGGTTAAGATAGGTCAAATTCTGCAATATGTATGTGCATTTTTTTTGCAAGGGACATTTAAGTGATAAAGAGAGTTAATTATTAAGTGTGTAACTATAGACTTTCAAAATATTCAAGTAATCCTCAAAGATAAAAGAAATTGATTTTTGGTCAATAATCTCATTATTATTACAAAATATTATATACACAAGTGCTCGTACGCATAATCCCCCCCAAAGCCTGCTCTTAAGAATGAACTCTCTTTATTACTAAAATGTCCCTTGCAAAAAAATTGCAGACACATATTGTAGAATCTTGTATACTTGTACTTAATTTCCCCATTTTTTTTCTTTTTTATTATTTATCTTATTTAGGCTCCTAAATATTGCTACAAATTGTATTGGTATTGTGGTTGAAATGTGTCATACTCTAGAGCAATGCATTTCAGTTTAAAATGTCTAAGGAGGTGTGACATTACTTTAAGATGTTATACAAGTCTGTTGTGAACTGAGTTTGTTATTGTTCATGTATGTTTGTGTCAATAAAAATTGAAAAAAAAAAGATTATGAAAAACTTTGCGAGATCTCACAAAAGGTATTTTAATGCTTGTCCCTTTGCATATTATGATTATGCGAGCCAAAAGCGGCATTTATCCAGTCCACACTGAAAATCTTTACCCTGGAAGGCACTTTCCTAAAATTTCATTTTCATTGCATGTGACTGTGTGAGAAAATCTGTTTTTTACATTGATCGTATACATGTGGACAAGACCTTAAAGGCATAATTTGTAAGTTTCAAGTTGTTTTTCTTTTAACCAGAAGCTGACACTTTGAAGCATCAATGCTTTCTATCAGATAAACTAGCAAAGGTTGTCTCTGCAAGCTCGGCCCTTCTTTTTTTAAGATGTTTTTATCCTACATTTTTTCCCCAACGGGGCAGGGTCTGGATGTATCGCGTGGAAGGACACCCCGGCCGGCCCGGCCGACAGTACACTGGTGCATGTTTTTGTGAGAGTAGCTCACGTGAGCTACCCAAGTGTAACTCCACACAGAAGGGCCTTTTCATCAACCCCACCCAGGGTGTGGGTGCCGATGATGCGGAGGAGCAAACACACCCTCAGAACCCACAGCGTCCCCAGCGTCCCCAGCGGGAATCGAACCCAGAACCTTCTAGCTCTGAGGTGAGCTGCGCTACCAGCTGCGCCACCTTGCCCCTAAAAGCAAGCTTGGCTCTTCCACATGAAGATTGGCAAGGTGAATCATGTGAAACGCTGCTCAGAGTGCAGATAAATTGGCTACAAGTTTTCTGCACCGTAAAAAGTAAAAAAAAAAAGATCAATAACTTTGTCATTTAGTTTATCATATGAAATGATGACAAATTACATGTTCTCAACTCTCTAATTAGCTTTTAGTTATTTTTTACATAAATCTATATTGAAAATCTTACATATTCTGCCTTTAAAGGTGCAGCTTATAACAAAATCAAAGGTCAAATATATAATTAAAAATAGTTCTATGGGTATTTAATCAGTTTAGTAAAATAACATATGGTTTTATTTTCTTAGAATGAGTCTATATATGTACTTCCAATGGCTCCACATACATGGCAGCTGTCATATTTGTGCCCTGCGACAGACTGGGTGTACACTGCCTGTTGCCCGCTAACTGGGGGCTAATAAAAAGGCTGTTTGAGTATAGTAAGATCAGAGTTGTATACACATTGTTTCCATGGTATTCTGTCTGACGTGCTGTGTAAAAAAACACCAGAAGGAATGCCACCAGGATGGGGTAGGAGGAAATCCCAGCTCAGCTCATCTCTGACCCGACGTGCTCTCAGCGGCACCGGAAAGACCTCGCCGTCATCACCAAAGCACGCGTTCAGTGAAAGAACTGTGGGTGGGCAGAGCAGGGAAATCCAACAAACAGGCTGGTATCTTTGTCAACGATCCAGTGGCCTGGTTTTTCATCTCTGACTGCATAAACCTGCTCTGCTCCACCAGTTTCACAACACTGCAATTAATCTGCGGTGGTGTGTTGTCTGAAATGAAATCTAATGTATGTTATTTCTATGTTTAGTCTATATTACCTTTATATCAAGCCGTTCGTAGTGATGACATATAACAAGTAGAATGATAACTGCACACTTTTCCTTGGAACAATCTTATTTTGTGGCTGTTCTTTGTAGATTAACAAGTGAATACGAGCACAGTATTTACGGGCTGGAGGCAGAAATTTCAGACATATTTCAAAGCGTAGCCAAATAAAACCAAACCTACCTCACTTCCTTCAGCTCTCTCCACCCCTCTGTGGCAGTCTGTCCATCCCCTCCCTCAACCCTTCCACGTCATGTTTTCATTTTTCAAATCGACATTTGCCCTCTCGGCCCCGGGCCATCCTCCAGTTCTGTCTGCCGACTTTGCCCTCTAAATCTCTTCCTTTGTACTTTTCGTTCCATGGTGTTGTTACTGTTACTCATCCCGAATATTTTTCATTTCATCATATGACTCTTTACTCTTACCTGATCCCTTACTGTCAAATCAAAGAGAAAGAAAAATGTATTTTCTGGAACAAATACTCTAAGTTAGTGCTATAGAAAACACTCAGACTGGTTGGAATACACCCTGAAGAATCAAATTTGATGCAAAATATAACAAAAAGAACACCATAAAGAAATTAGCTCGAGTGTAACAGAATTTATGTTTGTTTGTTTGTTTGTTTGTTTGTTTATTGGATTAGCACATGTTTAGTACAAGTACATAAACTGTGCAAGGAGGGAACGAAGCCTCTCGAAGCTTGTACAGAGTTACACTCCTGTTCATAATAACTCATTACATCCAGGCTAAACACTAAAAATAAAGCACAATGTCATAAACAAAATACCGTATGGTTCAGTTTTAGTCTTTTCATAGTGCCTTATTAGTACCTTGATTTGTGCCTGAATATTCACGTAAATACCCTATCTTACCCTAGTATGCATATTTAAAAGTGGCACTAAACGTGTGTTGCCACTGTACCCACTGGGTCCAGTTCATATATGGTGTTTTTCCAAACCATGGTACGGAATGGTATGGTATCAGCTTCTTTTTTCATAATCTTCTTTCTTATTTGGTACTACCTCAGACAGATATTCATAAAAGCCAGAGCATTGTAGAGGTAAACAGCTCTCTACAGCTGCACAGCCTGTTTTCCTTCCATCAGACAGCATCTAAGGCAGAACTACAAGGTTCAGTAGGAGTTGCTGCCCTGATGCTGCGGGACTGTTCATCTCAAGTCACAACTTGTACAACATATGACATTGTGCAAGATGCTGCAATATCATGTGCAATATTCTTCATTATTATTATGTGCAATATATCATCATACTACTTGGTCAAAGCAATAACCTTTTACTTAGGACAAATCCCTAAAAGTAAGCTAAGACTGACGTCCCGTTGCTATGGAAAACGCCATTTCCGATGCACGGGTAAAAAGACGGACATCAGAGGGATTGGTTGTTGAATGACACGCATCCCACTTACATGTAGCCTACGTGAAACCAGGAAATGGAAAACGGGATTGTGGATAACAGTGTAATTGTGAACAGCGCAAAAAGCAGAAATAATGTATGATGACATCTTTGTGTCGGCCACGAGACTGACGTTTCATACAACTTACAGAGAGGGAGAAGTTTCAAAACGAAAAAACGTGAAATGCACCACGTTGCAGGACATTGTCAAACACAATCTGTGTGTTTATGAATCGTCATCCTCATTTATTGACGGCGCAATGATTTTGATATGCGCCCCCCCCGGGCATATCTGCAATCGCCATGAAATTGGCTTTAATTCGATACAGTTGCTGGATGTCTAATGGGAAACGCATGAATTGTCGGATAATATGTGGTCGATAGAGCACTTTAGGAGTTTGATGATTGATCGGCTGATAGAGGTTTTTGTGATACACCCAAGTCGGTCGCGTTGCAAACTTGCATTACCTGTGGTTACATGTCTAATTGTCGCTAAACATTTTATTTCTAGACTGATCGGGTTGTTACAGTTAGTTGGGGACGTACATCCCGCACTAAATCTACAATAAGTACAATACCTTCGCAATTAAGTCGGTATCATTTGGTCAATTCATAATAATTTTGTTTATCTAATTCATTTATTTTCTGTTTTTTTGTAAATAGGTGTTATGTAAATATGTATATCTGGGGAGACTGTTTATTGAAAAGTGGAGAAGGGGAATGTTTAAATAAGCTTATGCTTCATCCTGTTCCTTTTCGGACATGTTGGGTTCATATTACTATTGTTTAGTTAAGAATTTCAATTGTTTAGTTTTGGGTTTTTTCTCTGTTTACTTTCTTTTGTTACTTGTTCATGTTTGAAATAAAGCATTCATTCATTCATTCATTCATTCATTCATTAATTCATCGTCCAGACTGTCACACACATTACGTTTTTAAAAGTCTTTGTGAATTGGTCTTAGGGAGTTAGGAGTCCTCTTGACTTCTTCCAAGGACTCCCAGACTTAGGTGCTACTTTTATGCCTAAAAGTGGTTGTGAATTACTTTTATCTTAAGAAACTAGGAGTCCTAAATTTAGGAGTGTCACGCCCACATTTTTTAGGAGTTACTCCTAAATCCACCAGTTAGGACCTACTTTTAGCCCAAAGATCCTTTGAGAATACGGCTCCACATATGTAATAAAAATATACAGCTTTTAATGTAATAATCCCATAAACGTAATACATTTTCCACAAATATAATAGCTGCTGCATACTACAAATGTAACATGCGATTTCCCACAAATGTAATAGCTATTACGTTTGCAGAGATTTATTACATTTGTGAAGAAGTGTGGGGGTCAGTAGGCAACAACAACCAACACAACAACCATTATTCATTGCATCATTACATTTGTGGAAAGATATAGGCCTACTAGTCCCCACAATTGTCATAAATCTCTGCAAATGTAATAGTTGTTACATTTGTGGGAAATCGCGTGTTAACGTTTGTAGTAGCCAGCGGCTATCACATTTATGGAAAATTACTTTAAAAGCCTCATATTTTTATTACTTATGTGGTTTATTACATTTGCGGGCATTATTACTCGCCTCCAAACATCCTTAGTTGTGTTAAGCCGAAAAAAGCTTAGTGAGTTCTGAGAGTCTGGGAGAATGTCGTAATGACGTAACTAAACCTCACAGGTCTGTAGACTGCCACATAATATGTTAACCATAAAAATGTTTGGCTTTTTCAGCACAACTTAACCTGTGAGATGTGATAATTATTTCTTCACTTTAAACTACTTTGTTAATATATTGGTCAATAAATCACAAAAATCAGTTGTATCAGCTGATTTGGCCAATTCTTACCGTAATGAAATGATGAGAAATGACAAATAGGAATGCAAAAGCAGCCCATCCCACTTTTACACTTTTAAATCCAATTTGGGCCACATCAGGAGGTGGTTTAAATTAGTTTAGAATCTGATCTTTTCAAATGTTACTGCAGTCTAAACAGCAATGCCACCTGGTTGCTTATTTTACGTCATCTTTGGTTGAGCTATGTCATTCGTGTATGCAGGAAATAATGCGCCCACCAGCGGAAGTGGATAGTTACACAGAAGAAGAAAAAGAAGAAGATACTCGCTAAAAAAAGTGTGAGGGAAACTTCCAGATGATGATGTGCCATAAAGTGATCGTCTGCCAGAAACTGATCTGCCATGCGGGAGCACGCACAGCCGGTCAGAGGCGTTTCTCTCCGTTTATTTCAAAGTTTGTAGTCTGTGTTTGTTGTTCCTCAGCATCAACCATAACCATGAAATAAACGGGGCATTTGCAGACAGAGATGTGTCCTGTCATTCAAAATCGTATTCAGACAGGTAGACCAGCTATTTCACTGTTTTGACTGCATTTGTTTTACCTTGTGTTTGCATTTAGAATATAAAGTACATTTCATGTAATTTATCAAATGGGCACTAAATGGGCACCAAACGGGGCGGTGCGTGGCACAGTGGGTTGGGCGCCCGGCCCATGTACAGAGGCTGTTTATCCTCGCTTGCAGTGTCACTCCCTGCTCTCTGATCCCTTTCCTGTCCAGCTACTTTCATAAAGGCCACTAGAGCCCAAAGATTCCTTTAAAAAAAAAAAAAAAAATGGGCACCAAACATGGAAACTTTGCCACTGCTGGTTTACAGAAATGTATATTATTGAGACCATTTATATGACCATCAAAATAGAACAAAAGATATCTGGGAGTAATCAGATAATTGCAATAATCTGCAATAATCTGATCTGATGCACTTCTAAAATAAGATATTCAAAAAATCCTTGCATCCATTTAATAGCACATTAATCGGATTTACCTACATGCATGGTGATGTCGTTTCCTGTTATTTACTTAGCGTTAGCTGCTAGTGTGAGAGGTAATAAGCTGCTGAATAGTTAACAGGTGAATGTTTTACTTCATTGGGTCCCAAATCTTTCTGCAGGTCCCTGTTTTCATCCACAACAATCATGTAATGACTGCATAAATAACACATAACAAATGCCTTATTGAACCTAAACGAGTCCCAAATAAGTGCAGAATATTAACTGATTCCACTTTTTACAACTGCCAGAGCAAATAGCTCCCCCTCTTTTTTCTTACCTTCAGCCTCTAATTGCTTGAGCTGCTGTCCAGTTTGTAGGAAATATTTCCTGAGGACCACAAAGATAACGGCAAGAGGGATGGCAGCGATGAAGATGTATGGTCGCATGATGGACACAGTGAAGATGCAACCAACGACGAGTAATGACAGCTGGTGCAGGAAAAGAATTGGTGAAAGATCAGAAAATGTGAATAATTTGGAGTAGCTAGAAAGGCTGAATAATCTAAGTAATTTTATTTCTTTTTTCCCTTTCTTAAACCTGACTGTGAATCAGTGCAAGATTCAACCCTTGTGTGCAGGACCCAAGTATTTTTGACAACTATAAGCTAATCTTTGATGTTATCAAAGGTCTGCCAGGCATCTATTCACATCAGCCTTAGTTATATTTCATGAATATTAAACCAAAGCACCATTAGCCTTCTTTTATCTGGCTATTTGTAGTGCTATAATTAGTGTTTTAGTTGTAAAGACTTTATATTGCATCATTTGAATCAGTTTTGAGAAACAAGGGAATGAATGTCAGAAATAAACAGCACAAATTCAGATGACTGTTCCATTATGTAACATCATTGTGTTGTCTAATTTACCTGCACTAGATCAAAAAGTACAAGAGGCAGCATGTCATCGATAATGGCCATGTCCTTGGTGAATCTGTTCATTATCCGGCCTGAAAGAAACAAAAAAATACAAATTCTGCCTTCAACTGCATTTTAGCCAAAGGCTAATTAACATTGCTTTTTATGTAGTTCAATAGATATGAAAATGTGGACCCCTTACCAAACTTTTATTTGTGATTTTTCTTAAACAGAAAAGATGTTCATAATACATTTTTTAAAAATCAAAGCACCTGTTTTCATATTGTTGAGCACTGACATGGGGGCTCGTAGCACAGCGCCAAGCATCTGTTCGTGGAGTCTTTTTGACACAGTGAGCAAGGTGTGCACTAAAGGGAGACCCCTGAAGACCCCCAAGGCCAGTATGCTATCCGAATGGGCCACAAAGATGTAGATGATGTAGTAAGTACTGGTCGGTGTGACGATGACTGCTAGGTGGACAGGGGGCGAAGAGGCGTTGGGGTGCTGCTCGTCGATGAAGTTGGGTGAGTTGGGGTTGGCACCATCCCTCCATATCTCGCTGGTTGAACAAAGGGACAAAGTGGAAATTAAAAAATGGCCTGAGATTATAGGGAAAGTGTTAGAAAAATGTTGTGTTATGATAAGTGCTTATGGCTGTTTAAGAGAACAGATGCAAGAAAGATTGTAATGACAAATGTTTATACGAACTCCTGACCGACTTAAAAGAGACTTTGGAACAAAAGGTTTCCCCCTGATTACTGTGGGAGCAGAGACACCTCAATACAAGCAGACTTCATGCTGGGGGTAGATGTGTCCTGACTTTCATAAATAACCTGAGGTGTTCAGGTGTTGTCCCATCTGTTTTCAAACATGCTGTAGTCAAGCCTCTTCTTAAAAAACCCTGCAGTTTTCTCTAACTTCAGACCAGTTTCCCGTTTATCATTCCTGTCTAAAGTTCTAGAGAAGATTGTTTTTATCCAGCTACAATCTTTGCTAGAAAACAATAACATCTTTGAGCAGTGCAGATTCAGAGCTATGCAGAGATCTGAAGCCAGACTGGAATTTCTCAAGAGTACAGAATGATATCCTCCTGTCTCTTGATGCTAGAAACCCCGCTCTGCTGGTGATGCTGGATCTCACAGCAGCTTTTGACACCGTGGACCATCAAGTCCTCAGCAAACTTTTTCGCTGGCAGGTCTAACTTTGTGGAATATTCTTCCCCCAGAGTTACGAGTTACGCTCCATCACTGACCTGCCTCTGTTCAAAGCTAAACTCAAGACCCATTTATTTAAACAGGCCTTTGATTTTTAGTACTTTGATAAATTGTTCAGGTGTTTTATATTCTTTTAATGATTTTGTTGTTGCTATATAGTTTTAAGGTGTTTTTTACTTTTATCACTTTCTTTTAATCTTGCTCTGTTTTAATGTGTTCTGTTTTATGGATTTTCACAATGTAAGGCACTTTACATTGTAGCCTACTAAATTTCAGGTCACCCTGAGTGTTGTTGGACGATGCTATAGAAATAAGCTTTGATTGATTGATTTTAATCGATTCAATGAAAATATTTTTGAAAGCGAACTTGGTAATTATACCATAACTTATACAATTTGGTATGTATATCAAATTATACATCATATTCATTCATATTCAAATGAGTGGCAGCTTTTTCAGTTTAATTTTGTGGCTGATTTGTAAATATACCATCCCCACAGCATGTACTACAAAACAGCTTTTAAATAGGTTTCCATTGTGGAAGGGACTATGCATGAAAGGGTTAATGGCTGTTACATACTGTACCCCACTCCAAAATAACGAAAAAATTGGTTCTCTCTTCCAGGGCTGTGAATAAAAGATGATGATTGATGATGATGATGTATAACTTGCTATCAAGACAATGATGATGATTTCTCTAAACTTGTTCTCGACACATTCTCTGGGCAGAATGTTTTTCTCTTCAGCAGCTATTGTGTGGTCATAAATTTTAAGTGGGAGTGGTTACTGAGGAAAAGTAAGAAGTTATCATTTCTGCTTTTCCAAGGTTGAATTGATAGTTTTGAGGAAAAGCTGGTTGAGGCAGAGAGGAAGTATGACAATCTCTATAACACATCATCTAAGACCTATAAAGACACAACATAAAACAAAGTTTTTCGTCAAATATGAAATGCCCTGGCCTGAACTAAATTTGTTCTTGTTTTTGCCACCACGAGAAAACAGGCCGCGAGGCACATGGTTTGAAACAAAAACACTACGCAGACATTTGGCAAGTTATGGACAAATTAGTAACACGTAGCCACGACTTAGTAACATGTAGCCATGTGATCGTAGCACGTTCCCACACATAAATAATCATGACCATGCCCTAAAATATATATTGTTCCAATGTCAGCAGACGGGCTTTGTAGAAATTACTTCAAGTGCCAAAAAGTCAAAATGCCTTCTCTTTACGCCCTTAGTACATAGCCTACAGCTACTGAGTCTGCTGTGGCTAGTCTAAACTTAAACTAAAGTTAAGTCAAGCTAAATCTCGTTGTTAATTCCCTTCTGATTCCCACCTGTAAAATTAATTTTGTTGACTGAATTTGTTCAGTTTCCTATTTAGAACATAATCATAGAATATAAAGTAGCAGCTAAATTTGTTCGTGACAGAGGAAAAATACACATTGAATAGCTGTAAAAAGTAGCTAGCTTAGCAGATTTTTTCATCTCATTGACTAGAAGTTTCATTTGACTAGGTGGTTAGGCCTAAGAAGCTTCTCAATATGCATAATTTTAATGTCATATGATCAATATGCTCGTCCATAATCCTCAAACTGAAACTCAGACAAATAAAGAAAAACTTATAAACAACGAAACAAACAAAAAGAGAATGATCGGTGTGTAAGTGTTAAGGAATGTGAAATACAACACTTACTCAGTAATAAGGAAAATACCAATGACTGAACCAGCAACCTATCGATAGAAAGGAAAAAAGAGGCATTCATTGTTATTTTAACTCACACAAATACAAAAAATGTCATATTAATTTTGATGTGGTTGAGTTTTACCTCAATGACAAAGACGATCACAATGAAAATTAGGACGTAGATTAAGCTCCTATTGGTGGAAACGTAGCGGAGGTAAGTGCTCCATGAGGTAGTCTCAAAGACATTTTCATGTTCATCTGCAAAGCATTGCTGTGAAGAAGCAGAAATGTTCTTTAACCATACAGACTCATGTAAAATAAAATCACATTTTTCCACCGGAGACATTTTCACTAGTCAAACAACATGTTATACTGCTGAGTCTCCGTGGCTGCTTTCAATTTAGGGAACAACCAACTTTTATTCAAGTATATTGACTCTTATAGTTTTTTTATACCTATATTCATTACACCTGGACATAGCCACCAGGTTTGAAATATGTAGCCAATGCACAAGTTAGAGGCTCCAACAGACTGCCATGAAAAAATAAAAACAAAAAAAAGAAAGCATCGACTTGTTTGACTAAAGATGGAGTTGATTACATGTTATTACAAATCATCAGTTTCAGGATGGTAAAATATTTATTGACTAGTTTAATGCTGGTCAATTTTAGAATATATTTTACATATCAAGCAGTTATACCTGAAAGAGATTCATTATACCTGGTTTTCAATTTAAGATACAAGAATATAAAGCTGTAACTGTTTAAACAATCAAAAAACTGATGTGTGACTACATCAGCTTTTAATAGACATTCACCAGCCACTTTATTAGGTACACCTTTTCAATTGCAACATGAATATCTTATCAGCCAATCAGATGGCAGCATCTTGATGCATCTAGTCATGTAGACATGGTGATGACGATATGCTGAAGTTCAAGCTGAGCATTAGAATGAGCAAGAAGGGAGATTTAAGGGACTTTGAACATGGTATGATCTACTGGGATTTTCACACACAACCATCTCTGGGGTTTATAAACGATGGTCTGAAGAAGAGAAAATATCCAGTGAGCAACAGTTGTCTGGACCAGAATGTCTTGTTGATGTCAGAGGAGAATGGGCAGACAGGTTGGAGATGATAGTCAAATAACCACTGGTTCCAACCAAGGTATGCAGAGTAATATCTATAATTGTTGAACATGTCCATCCTTGAAGCAGATGGGCTACAGCAGCAGAAGACCACACCGGGTGCCCCTCCTGTCAGCTAAGAACAGGAAACTGAGGCTACAATTCACACAGACTCACCAGAACTAGTATATGCTGGAAACAACATGACAGCATGGATCCATCCTGTCGTGGATCAACTGTTCAGGCTGCTGCTCTAATGGTCTGGAGGA
>JAPMNP010668738.1:0-10610 GCA_029874935.1 Atherina boyeri | reverse complement strand
GTATTTACTTGGTATCGGATCGATACCAAATCTAGCGGTATCGCACACCTCTAAAGATTAGCACTTAGATTCTATCAGTAAACCAAATTAAACAACTTTGTTCAAACAATATGTACTTTAAGTTTTTTTCTTTTGTGAATTCTATGTTTTTAGAGGCACATCTTTTAACAAGAGTTTCCTTTGAAAATGTAAAAAAAGGGCAGATTTACAGAAAAGAACATAAGAACTGAAAACACAGCTCCACTGTCCACTTTTGAGAACCTCAGATGACCGTTGAAATGGAAACCGCTGCTGACCTGTGTATGATACAACCCCCCCAGGAGACTCACATAAAACAGCAGGAGGTGTTGGTGTGTGTTATTCTGAGTGTGCCTGAATGCTTAAAGGACAGAGATAAGTGGACACATGGGGAGACTGTCTTCCAGTAAAGAGCCCCCTCCTCATCACAACTCAGTACTCACTCACTTTGCAGCAAACACATACAAACACACACACTATTGACAGTAAACAGGAGGTGGAGTGTCAGAATATTTGCATGAGTCTGTGTTTTGCATAGACACACACTTAGACTATCGCTATCTGGTGTGGAATGTTTGCCCTGTTGGGGTCCAGTTACTCGTATGCAAGTTTGTCTCATCCTGACTGTCTGTCTCCAGGGAACTAAATAAAACACATAAAGACAGCATCAGTGGAAAAAGCACATGATAAACTAATTAGATTTATTCCAGATGACTAAAATGTTAAGAAAAATGGAACTTTAAAGGAAAAGAAGAGAATTTTGTGTATTTTCTGTCATTTTAGGGCTATTCGCTACATCATTTTAATACTTTAAAGTGGCACTTTCTTACCTTAATGATACCTGGAGCCGTCGTTATACCCAGCAATATCTTAGCATGGTGTTTGGTTATATTAAGACACTTCAATAACTTACATTTTCCTGACTTTAATGGTTCTTAATAAAGATTTTATTTTACAGCACTGTGACTGAAGTTAGATAGTAATTATTTGAAAAAAAAATTAATAAATAAGGAAAATATGTTTTCAGATGAAACAAAGAAAACCCTTTTTCACCTCGTCCTGTCCAGCATAATTGAAATGTGGAACTGACTATTTTTCACTTTGTGCTTTTCTGTGCTAACCACGCCCACCTAAAATGTCTGACAAATCACACAGCAGCAAGAACTCCCACATTAGGGCCACAAATACAAAATTAATTAATTTTGTTCCTGTGGCCTCGAAAACAAGAACAAAGTTATCGCTTGACACGACTGTGTTCAATCCCATTTCAACTTACTCAGTGTCAAAGTCTAGAACAAACAACCTCCGGTCATACCTGCAAGTTGGAAATGTGCCACTGTTCCACCACGTCGTGTGACCGCAATTGGATTAGTGACGCAATCAATAGGTGCCTGCTTCACTCCAGTCTAGTGGGTGTCATTTATGTTGGTTCACGTCGACGCTCAATGAAAAGTTTGAGAAGCGGCACTTCACCTTTCGACATGGAGAACGATAACATGAGAAACGGCAACATATCACCGCAGCGCATATTTATACGTCATTACCTCTTCATCATGTGGGCGAATTACGCAATCGTTCTGAAACAAGCAACCGTTGGAGATGAACTCTAGAGGGGGGTCTGGGCACCGCATCGCAGCGTCTAGGCACCGTGACGCGGACATCGGTCCCACTGCAGTTTTAACATGAAGCACGTTACCCCCCGCTGTTTGTACCCGAGATATACTCCGACCGTGCCAAGTGTGACCGGACCGTTGCAGAGTATGTAGCAGGCTTTACAGGTGGAGTCTCAGCTGGATAGCAATAGATGCGTCAGCTATCTAATAAGGTGATGTCATCAACCTTGAATCATACCAAAGAAGTAACAAAGGAGGAGAATGGCGGACATCCAGCAGTCTGTATTCCTTCTTCTTAGCATGTGGCTTTACACAACAACAAAAAATCCACTGACTTAGTGCTGTTGCTGCTTTGTTCTGAGTGCCAAGTTGCCCCGGAAGTGATGACTTTCGATCAATCAGTAGATTTTATTCCGTCAGGCCCCACCCTTTTGGGTCGGATTGGTAAAACATAGTAAAAGTAGGACGGTACTGGTCGTGTATTCTTCCACCATTCCTAGTTTTTGCCTGTGGAAACGCAAAAAAAAAATGTGTACCAACCCATACCTGCTAGTGGAAACGGGGTGTGAACATGGGCTCTGCTTGCCAACAGGCATACCAGACAAATGCTTTGGGCCCTGAGCCAGAAGGGGGCCCCTGAGGGCCAACCAACCCTGGATCTCTACAGAGCAGTGACAATGTGGAGAGTTTGCAATGACAGCACTCGACCGGAACGGGTCCCACCTCCTCATCTTGGTCTCGCTGTGAGTGGCCATGCATCTTATGTAAACAAACAGGTGAGAGTGGGTTTCTCAAAATGAAGGGAAGTTTTCTGTCAGACGCTGACAAAAGAAAGATGAAAGATGTTAAAACTTTTGCTTCTTTTTCTTTAAAAAAAATGACTGTATGTATAAGACTCCAACAAAACAATAACACTCTCACTAATAATTCATAATCATTTCCTCATTTACTCTTTTAAATGACTACAGCGATCAGCCAAGAAATAAAGGAAAGGAGAGAGGAAGAGACCCAGCAAAGTGGTTTACACAACTAACAGCCACCCCCTCTCCCCTCAACAGTTACTACTCTTTCCACGGTAATTCTCCACTCCACCACACCCTCCTCCCTGATACCACCCTTTCTCCTCCCTCCTCCAGTTCAGAGAGGAGTGATCAACCTGAGAGTTTAAGCACAGCAGAGAGCCGGCAGACACGCACTACAACAGCTGTTCAGTGCTGAGGAGACTGATGAGCTGTAGCGGAGAGCGACGCTGAGGTAGGTCTGACTGAGACTTACATCACTTCTCTGTTTCAATGTTTAGTCGAGCTTTTTCTTTCAGTGTTGAAACTCTGGACTTTTTGCAGACTTCTATCTAGATATCAGTGTGTTTCATCTCCTTTGTATTTCCAGGCAGAAGTCACTCTGAGATGTTGACACTTGAAAAGCAGAGTGTGCCAAAGAAGACACAGCCCAGGACGTTTTTCTTCAGAACGGAGCTGAAGGAGTGGGTATAACGCAGACCAGACTGTCCCCCCCCACCTTCCCTCCCTCCCTCCTCACCCTGCAACCTTTCACCTCTCAGCCCTTGTCCATCAGCCCCCACCCCCTACGACCAAACCCTCAGCACACTGACCGGAGCTATTCTCCTGTCTCCAGTGGATTCCCTTCACAGACATTAAGTCAAACATTAAAGGTCACCGGTGGCAGCAGCTGTGCCGATGGAAGCCTCGACCCTGGCCCAGATGGGGGACTTGTGTCACCCACGATCCCCCTCCCCAGAGGGGGAGACGGTGTGTGCGGCTTTAGCCCGTTATGAGAACACCCTCCGGGATACCATCAGGAAGATCCACGTGGATGTCAGCACTTTTAAGCTTGGTATGGAACGTCGTCTGGAGGAGACGGCCAACATGGGCGGCCCCCTGGGACAAGCCGTGGCTCAGCTCCAGCAGGAGAACCAGCAGCTCAGGAGTCAGCTGGAGGCTCTCACGCGACAAGTGGAGCTCCTGAGCGGCATCACATGCGACCGGAGCATGTTGTTGAACAATAAACACAAGAACGACCTCCGCGACATACAGGAGAACCATCAGGGTGTGAGGGAGNNGGAAGGGTGAGGCTCACACACAGAGCCAGGCTCATCTCCACATCCAGACAAACCAAACGCAGACATTCAGCAGCCAATCCAGCCCTTCATCCCCCTCAGCCATCTCCCCGTCCTCCCCCAGCTCCAGCAGTCCTCCTGCTGGCTCCAGAGGTTCCTCTCTGGTGATGAGTCCAGGGTCCGGCAGCAGCCCCTCCGTCACCCGCTTCTCCAGCCGAGCCACCTTCGCTCTGTCCAGCAAAGCCAACGTGAGTACTGTACTTAATCATTTAATCACATGACAATGAAAAGCAAACTCTTTGCTTCAGTTTGATTTGGAAACATCAAAACATGCTTTGATTTTGGAATTTAGCTGATTATTTAACAAATGAGTTAACACTCATATTTAGCTTATTATTTGAGCTGTTCATTCAACATTTTATCTATAGGCAGAAATCAGTTTTTGTACTTTTAAATAGATATTTCAACTTTGTATCTTTTGGCGTTATCTATTTATTTCAATTTTTGATTTATTAGCTCATTGTTACACCCACTTATTTTTAGTAAAGTGTATGCAATTTCTGATTGTTTATTAACCATTAACCCCTTAACGCCTGACAGTATTTACAATCATATGAAAACAAAATAAGTACAACCAGGTCCGGCCCTAGCCTTTATAGAGCCCCAAGCAGAATTCGATTGGGGGGGCTAGACTAGGTTTCAAAACCGCATCTAGGTGGTGTGACACACACATTCATTTGCTTTATTTGTAGTTTAATTCATCATACTGGTGTGACTTTTGCTGTGGTTTTTTACCTTAACGGAGTAACAAGTTCACAAAAATAGTCTTGTATTAATTTGCACTTTTTAATATGCAGTGTGATGTATGTGTGTAGCAAACTGAACTTCCATTGGACTGTACGAGAAAGCATTAGCAAAGACGGGACACATTTAGAGTAACTAAATTAACCCTTTAAGACCGGATGTTCTGTCGGTGCCACAAAACAACAAAAAATGTTTTAAATACTGCAACTCTTCAGCCATTTACACCAAGAGCTGAGATGAGCAGCCTTGCGCCGACATACAGCTCAGTAGTGGCAGGGGTGTCAGAATGTTTTTGATTGCGTGAACAGTCGAAGAGTTACGGCTTTTAAAAAATGTTTTTCATTTTGAGGCACCGGCGGATCATCCGGTCTTAAAGGGTTAACCAGTTTAATTATTTTTAAGATTGGTACCAAAGGTACAAAAGTGTGCAAAACATGCCATCTTTCACTACATAATAGCTTAAAACACCAGCTAACTTGTTTTGACTTTTAGATTAGTGGACAGAAAAGTTTCTAGAGCGCTCAGATACACAAAAAACTGACCTACCACCTCACAATTCAGTGCCAGATTATTTGCAGGATGGATGGAAATTTAATGCACAACAGAAAAACAGCTCTTCCTGTATTTTCCTCGGTTGTTTTGGTCAAGAAGCTGATTGTGAACTCGACTGAAACACTCTAACTCTGTGGCTGCTCAGACCGACTGTGTTGCACAACATCCCCCAGCCAGGATGCTTAAAGATTTATGAAGTACAGTAATATGAGTGGAGCAGACTCCTGGGAGAAGAGGTTAGAGTGGCTGTGCGGTTTGTCAGACCTGAACCAAATCTGTGAAGTCAACATTGTAAAATGTGGGCTCTGATTAGTCATTGCTGCTTTTGTCCTGCTCAAAGCATGCGGATCCAGTGTGGAGGATTTTCATGTATTAGCTCCACCTGAGTGATTACATGGTGACGGTAAAATGGAGGAAATTATAACCTCTGGTCCAGAGAAACTCTAAACTCCACTGGATAGATTTGATAGCAGGTGGGATAACATGTTCTCCCACCTGCTGTGACCGAGGAAGTTTTCAAAACAGCTTTTTATGATGCGTTTCAGTCGGAGTCACACCACAGTTCATCACTTTGTCTGCCATGACCGCACAGTTTGAGTCAGAGTTTTACTGCTCTGTGGTTTCTGACTGAAAGCCAGGAAAACTGTCTTACTGTCACTTTGGGATACTTTATGAGCAACGTTTAGATGAAAATAGGCTTTTGGCTTGGTCTCCTCCTAGTTCCAGTCAGATGTTGATTTTGGGTCATCTCTTGGCTCGTTTAGCCTCGAATGAAACTAGTAAGAGAATCTGCCATTTATCTGTTGCTGCAGTAATCAACCAGTTGATGATGAACGATGTGGGAATGTGTTATTTACATCTTCAGTATAGCAGTTTAAAACTTGTTTCAAGAGTCTCTTTCCTGACTTGTTGAAGAGTTGATCACATTGGAAGCTGCCTGGACTGAAGGTTTTTACCAATGAAGAGTAGTGATAAGTCAAAGTGCTTCAGTCACAAAAAGATGGAAATAAATTGACTTGCATGGGAGGTGAAGCAGGAACATTTTTAGCTGTTTAAGAATTGAGGAAGTTTCAAGACCACAGTGGTACTGATTTTTTTTCCTTCTTCGTTTTTAGTTTATTAATGTTAGTTAGGTTCCTGAACGGTGACTGGATTCTGAAATAACATTTAAAACATGTGTGGTTAGGATGGGAGGGGAGCTCAGTTGTTTGCCTTGATGGTCGTGTGTGGAGCTTCAAACTCCAACTTCCAAATTTGGACTTTGCCTCTTAAAAGTGACGCAACCATTGTTTTATGATCATTTCACAAAATGGGAGGACGCTGTGTCCTTCTCAGGAGTTATTTTGTATCTAGCTTCACAAAAAACCCAAACTAAACAAAACAAAGAAATCACATCTGTGGGCAATTCAGTGACAGGTCACTGGGGAAGAGAAACGTTTCTTCAGACCCACATGGATCACCAGTATCGCTACACCAGTTTGCAGTTAATTTGAAAGTAGTTTCCATGCTAGTCATCCATTGAAAATATGAATATGTGGCTGCACATTTCTAGAAGAGATTTTGTTTCTGTGCAACAACAACTACTGATGTTATGTAAGGCTAACTTAATGTTAGCATGAAACTACATAGCGGTGTAGAGGACTAAGCTAACACGGCTAAGGTAATACTGGGTAAATCTTGGCTAACGTTATACCTGTCCACACCGGTCCACACACGCACCCGTCGTTTAAGACCCCCTCCCCCCCGCCGCCCGCTGGCACAACTCCGACGTAGGCATGCATGAAAAAAATGCAGACTTGTCGCCGTATACTTGTATGATCTTTAAAAGCGCCTCCACATGTAAAATAAGGAGCAGCAAAGTCATGTCCGGATGATTTCCCTCCATCTTCATATTGTTTACCTCTCTGAGTGATCACAGTTGTTATCAAGCTGTTATTTCTTCACATCCTTCCCGAACTCAGTTCTTAAACGCCTAACAACTCAACACTAATCCAAGAACCGGAGATTCAAGAATTAGCCGGCATACTTACCCGTGTAAAAAAACATCCTTAAACCTTAAACGATGGGCAGTGTGGCCGAGACAGGGTATTGGCTAAATATTGATGCGTTTAAGCACTTATACGGCCTTGTGTAGCCAGGGCCTAAATTAGTTCTGAGATGATATATGGAAACCATGTCATCTTCAGTTTTCAGTGTATTTAGGGACTACAAATCAACTCAGTTAAAAGTATGGCAGAGGATGTTTTTTTCTGGGTGGATCATCAAGACTATTGATCCTCCTCATTGTCAATTAATCCTGTTGATAGTTTTACGTAAGACCATCGAACATGCTCGTTCCTAGGACAGTTCTCGCTTTCTGCACATACGCACTTTCAAGTGTTTTTGTGTCGCAGTAAGGCTAGATAGATTTTCACTCACCCGTGGTGTGTCTCTGAAATTGTGGAAAAAGTGCAAATCTTCTTTTGTAAAGTGAGCGTGTGCATGCGATGCTGACAGCAACTTGTAACAGAACGTGAACGAGGATAACTGGGGCGTTCTCACTCAGGGACAATGGAGCTGAAAATAAGCTAAAAAGATGCTCAAAGAGTACTTCAGTGTCCACGATACTCCACAGTCATCACAGCAGTGTTAAAGGGAGGATCACAATAATTTCCTTCAGTGTATGACCCCCCTGATAAAGTCTTGCTCACCCTCTGGTCATCCCCTGTATAAAAGTCAGGCTCCACCACTGAAGTGACATGACCAATAAATGAATTATATTTTGCTAAGAAAGTGTGCAACAGACCTGATAATGACACAGAAAGTCAGCTGGATAACTTTTGCATTAACAACAGGGGTCCTGCCAACACAGGCAGATTAAAGAAGAAGAAGCTCTTTGCAGATGTGAGGCATGGTGGGTGACCCTGAACACATTACCTAAACTACTAAATGGCACAAAAGGAAGGAATTTTGCAACAAAGTTTGTCAAATATTTTAGCAAGCTGATATCAGACACTCTTGAACAATTGTGTGACAGTTGACGGTCCTGTCACTATGCCTCCGACTGATGATGCGCCCTGGCTACTTGGCCACAGGGATATCCCTTTGGTCGACTGGTTAGGCTGCATGACTTTCACCCGGGCCCTCCTATGACCCTGCCACTTTCGCACACATGTTGAATCTAACATGTCTGCCACTTCATGAAAGTCAGGTGAGTTCTTTGTGCCATAAATAATCAGAAGATGTTTGACAATCTTTGCAGAGATCTGTATACCAGCCATTGCTTTTTCTGTGTATTTGTATTGCACATGCACAGGACACTATTTTTTTAATACCGTGCATGTACAGGTGCAGAAAACTACACATCTGCAGTTATCGGCTTAGTTTCAGCAGACTTTAGTTTCTCAGGAAGTTTATTCCACAGTTGGGAGGCATAAAACCTGAAAGCTGCCTCACCTGCTTTGGTTTTCAGATAAAATGATTTCTGCTAAAGGAGGAAGTGCTGTTTCTGAGGTCAGCAGTGTTAAAGACTACATAACAGCCATGTCTCACTCAATGAATCTACAACTTGCTCAGTTTTTCATCCAGTACACTCAGACAGTCATGAATATCAAATAATGCTCTCAGAAATATTTGAAGCACATGAAGGCACATGCTCACATTATGCAAATAGTTGTTCCTCCCGTATCTGTAATTACTCAACTATGTGGTGGATACGACGGTGGAATTTTATCTTCTGTGAAATCATGTGGTCAGAGCAGAAAACAGCACAAGGCCACCTTTGTTTCTGTGTGTCTCTGCGGTGGAGATCCCCTGCTGTCAGCTGAACACACCGCTGCAGTGCATCACACATCAGGAAGTATTGTGATAAAACACACGTGTGCACAAAGCTTCACTGTGTATGTGCTGCCTCTCCGCTCTGCGCGGTCCTCGTTAGCTTCACAGGACTTTTTCTGACGTTCTGCTCTTTGAAATCATAATAGCACATCCTCACCTGTCTGTCAGTTAGAGATGAGGAAGATACAGTAAATAAAGTTCAGTTGGCTGTTCAAACAGGCCTGACTGACACATATTCGCAGCACATGCATTCTTCGCAGCTCAAGTCCACGTTATCAGTGCCAGGTAAATGTGTGGGCGTGCCCGTCCTGCAGCCTGTTCTCCAGCTGTTACTGTGCGCCATCACTGTGACCTGCACACACACATTTCACCTCTGAAACACACCTGCAGCACGTCAGCAGGACGGCGTCCATATCAGGGAGACACCTGCAGCGTGTAACCGTGTGAGTAATGAAATCCGCGCAGGAATGTGTTGCATGAATTTTCTTCGGGGACGTTTATTCCTCTCAATCCGCCCATTTAAGTGGATGATTAATGTGTTATAGCATAGAAGAAGCTTTGTCATAATTTGCAGTCTCTTTCTGATTCACTACGGTGGAATTCACATAAAAATACTTGAATGAAAATCCAGCTGTGTGTGTCAGAGTGTGTGTTTATGGTTATGTGTGTGTGTTTCCATCTGGAGGGTTTTTGAGGTTTGAGAAGAGGCAGCTGCGCAAGTTTCTTCTGTCCTTTTACGGCTCTCGGCAGCAGGAATTAGCTGAGATTAGGGTTAGAACAAAGACCCGGGTCCTCGACAACGTCCCCGCTTCCTTCTCTGTTTTGATTCTTAAATCTGTTTTACCCACACACATCTGCAGGCAACACTGTTGCCAATTACGCTGCAAAGATAGCCGTCTCAATGGGCCTTTGTGTGGGTTTCTGAGTGTGGAGGGATTACAGAATCGACCCTCCTCCTCATTCCTCCACGCATTCTTCTTTTCCCTTTCTTACCTGCCACTCTTATCTCACAACAACAAATATTTCACGAGAAGCCAACATTTTTTACCCCCTTACTTAAATTTTAGACATTGAGCTTTAAATTTAACAAGTGCACTGAATTCCCATTGATCGGACAGAGTGCTCCATTTAATCTGTGCTAACCCGCCTTCCTTCGCTGTCTCAAAGCAGTCTGATTTAATCAGTGTGGTGTCTGTCAGTGATGCTGCTCTGTCATGTTCTCCGGGGAGTCTGTGCTGCCTTTGCCTCAGGCATCAAACGCTTGCACATGAAAGGGAAGGGGATCCCAGATCAGAGCCAGACTGTCAGAAATAAATCACTTTAAACAGCTACTGTATTTGCAGATGATTGAAATAATCTTTTGGAAGATAGTCATTCTGTCTATGTTTATATAAAGAGTTGTTAATAATCAATAGAGTCCTACAAATCAGCTTAATCCTTTGACATAATCGTCTTATCCCTCCATGTATCTCTCTGGTAGAGCAGTTCACAACTCGTTTTTTGCACGTCCAAATCAAGTCTCAAGTGACTTTTAGTTGTAATTAGTAATCTGGCCTGCTTAGAACGCTGCATTGCAATATCCATGGAATTTATAATCCATACTTACCCTTTACGTGACAGCATTTTGTAACAGCACTGACCACTAGCTCAACCCTTGTAAGGGCGTTTTCACATGGGACTCAAATCCGTATTCGGGTACGCTATTTGCTCAAAATCCACTTATTTCGTAC
>JAPMNP010668709.1:0-12664 GCA_029874935.1 Atherina boyeri | reverse complement strand
AGCATCTAGCAAAGAGCCCCATGCTGGGATTCAAACTCTAACCTTCAAGTTTTACATTGTTATCTTAAAGCGGATCATGAAGCAACCATAAATTTGATGAAATACTAACGTTTATAGTTTTAATTACTTATAGAAAGTTCTGTTTATGCAGTAAAAATCAGAATGATGCTTCATAACACTCTTTTAATAAATAAATATATTTATTGAAATTTAAAATGTCATAAAATATCAAGAAATGTACCTCCAGCTTGCTTATTTTCTTCAACAAATAATCTATTGTCCGAAAAAGGTTTCATTTATTTCCATTGAAGATGATGGAAACCAGTAAATGCTTATCTTTCGGTTGGTGGAATCTGTACATGGACACTTTTGCTTATCGATTGAAATGTAACATTTTCCATAGTCGCTGATTCTTTATTGGGATTTAGGAATTTCATTTCCTCTGTTTAACTATTTTCTTACTTTTATGGACCAGTGATTGATTCAGAAATTAAACATTTAAACTGATAAATGAAAATGTGTGCATCAGGTCAAAATGGGTTGTTATTAACTTGAACACATCCTTAGCATCTCTAACCCAGGGGGTGTGATGGTCCTTGTTGGGCTTCTGTAGTTGACCAAAAGTAATCAGACTACTGACACATATTCGCACTCACTCACCCTTAGACTTCTTTGTGAGCTGTTCTGTGTGTGACTTTTATTGTGTGTGGTAAACACAAACATGTCGAGCAGCTTCCTTCACAGAGATACAGGTACTCTTTGTCATGTATTTTCTGTAATAAGACTTTTTAAAAACAAAGCACTTTTGCTCCTTCACTTCTTTACTTTGCTTTGGCTCTGATTTTAGAGATTACTGTAATGCTATTACCGAGAGCACGCTGCTTTCTATCTGACATAATTCCTGCCTCCGTGAGCATCCTCATACAATATGTGTGTGCCTGTTTTCAATTAGGCTGCAATCTAAGGATTAAAACTTGTGAAATCTGAATAGTTCTTGCTAATGACTATAGGTTGACACAACCTATGATTCAGTCAGAAGAGTAATGTGTCCTGGGAAGCTCTGTGTCACATGACTCAGCTTCCCCTCGTTCAGCCTCTTCTTTGCAGCGTTAAACTGTTGTATTAGCAGGAACTTTCCATGTGTGTCATGCTTCCTCTCTGGTACACTGTTGTTCTAGAAGTTAAGGAGGATGAGGGATACAGATCAGGCAGAAAAGTTTTTAGGTTGTCCCTCTGTGAGCCATTTTCTGGAGTGACGAAGCTGAGGCAAAAACGCCTTGCTCATGTAGACTGACGCTGTCATTACTGGTAAAAGGCATCTTTGTAAGCATTACTCCTTACGTATGTTTAGCAACAAGTGTAAAAAAAATGCTAGGTTTTAAATTTCCTTCCCTAATACTCTCCTACCTTGTGTCTAGTCTTGTGGCTGACATTAGAAGACTTGAACTTGTAATTCATCTGTAATGATTACTGACTAACTGAATGTCTGTAAAGTCTAATTGACTTAAGATAAGGTGATATGTCATTATACAAAATACTGGCGCAATAAAAAACTTATTTTTTTCATTGCATAGCAGTCCTAAATTAACACGTCATACAAACGCTTTATATTCTCTATTAACATTTGTCTGTTAAAGTGGTTTATGATGTTAATAAACTGATCAAGCAAATAAGTCTGTAATGCAGAGTTGCTTTAACCGGTATGTCTACAAATAATTGATTGAGAGAAGCTTTCACAACTGATATATTCCTTAAAGTTCATTTCAAGCAAAACCATTAAATATCGCCTCCTCCCAGTGGCTTCGATGTGAGCCACTACATTAAAACCACTCACAGCTAAAGTGAAACACATTAATTGTTTTGTTGTAAATGTATTCTGCTGGTTAAGCTTAAAAACCTGGCATTCATGGAATGTTGCTTTGAGACGTGCTGCTCCAAACTCCCTGGATAGCAATGAGGTTGATGCACCAGAACAAGCTTGATTCACAGAGGCCACTAACCCACAACCCACAGGACCTGAAGAAAGATCAGCTGCCAAACTCCCAGTGCCAAACGCCGCAGGACACTTTCAGGGGTCCCATGTTGGGGCATGGACTAAAACCTCTGGAGGGGTGTTCTGTTTCGTCTCACTAAATTCAGTAATTTGATGTTCAGTGAAGTTTTATTTATGACTGGATTCTAATGGAAGACACTGCATTGTGTTGCACCAAACGAGTCATTTAACTCAGGCTGCGGTTGAAGATCATTGCCATTATCCGTTACTGTGCTTGTTATGTTCTCAGTTAGTTTAAAAAACTAAAACATATACCTCAGGGTGGCATCTTCAAGTTGCATATTTAGATTAAACGTGCACCAAAATATTCAGGTTATTCTTGTAAAAAAAAAAACACCAAATCTCATATTTCAGTATCTAGAGACAATACACACATCTTTCAGAGAACCACAGAGTCCACTATCATGTGTCTGTTGCTCTGTTATACGTCAACCCTTCAAAATTGGTATCAGTCTGCCTGGAAGCTGCAGTATTCCCTGAAACAGAAGCAGAATACTGATGAGTATCGATAAGCCTAGACCTGAGTACTATCAGTCATTGTCTCTGCGTGGTACTGTGTCTGCTAGGATTATCCTCTTTGATTCTACAAAGAAGACTGACTGAATGGAGTTGTGGCCTACTTCAGTGGCACACACAGTGTTGTGTGAATTCCCCGTCCCGAGTCTCAGTCTCCAATCACAAATCAATACGACTGCAGCCTGTAGGCTAACAGCACTTGAGCTGTACCCCAACTAGAAAAGAGGTCAGCTTGCTGCCTGCTCAATCTGGATCAGTGGATCTGCTGTACACCGTAGCACACAGACCTCAGATAGTCTTTTTTTTTTTTTACACAATTTTATTATTTGTTTTTTTTATATAGTTTAATAGCTTCAGTTTTATCATACAAACATCTTTCAGCATGAGTCCTGTTTTCCACAAGTATTTCTCTGAAGCCTCTAAACACTGTAAGCAGATTAAAGTAACACAAACCCTGCTCACAATTAGGCATTGCATTGTAAGCTTCTTTACTTTTTTTTAATCTTTCAGCAAATCTTTGCAGTGTTTTGCAAAGCCTTAACTTTGTTATGCATCTAAATGGGAGTGCTATGTAAAATTTAGATCTCAGTGGTGATTTTATCTCTCTGGCTGTTTACAGTTGGAGGCCCTGAAGCAGCGATTGCACTTAGGAAGCAAGAAATAATACAGAACTGTACAAAGATATACAAACATATTCTTGAATCCAATCCTCTTCTGCTTGTTAACTGCATTTTCAAAAGATGAAAGTTAGTTTTGTTGATGCAGACAATGTGAACACTCTTTTATAAAATCCGAGCAGGAATTCAGCTAAATGAAGGAGTTATGTGGTGTTTGTACCACAGACCTATATAAGCCTGGGGGGGTTTCACAATCAGGCCTTGCACACATTGTTGTTGCCTGAAAGACTTTGTCTCCTGGGATACTCCTTGTGAGCGCGAGTGAGCGTGTGCACTTGTTGTTGGACTTAAAGCCTAGGGAATCACAGCAAACTTGCTGGTGATTAATTTAAGAATATTTTCATTTTAATTAAATTGTCCTGTGTGGCTTGCAGGGAGGGCGCTTATGGAGACTGGCTGAGACCTTGTGGACATGGACCCATTTTCACCAGGCAGCTGAATCTCATAAGCTGGAGCAGCAACTGGTAAGCAAAGGGAAAACTGAAACCAATTACTTTGCTATGTTTTATTTCCTTTTAAGGCCGTTGTTGCATTTTCCTCACCTCCTTACAGGACGGCATGTTTGGCCAGTACTCAGTGAGATGCATCCTGGACCAGGACGTGCTTTTGCAGGAGGACGTGGAGCTCATCGAGCTGTTAGACCCGAGTCTGCTCACCTTCGGCTCATCGCCTTCTGGCTCCCCCAGCCGAACAAACACCCTGCCCAGGCCGAGCCTCATTGCCAAGCCATCCCTATGGTACGTTGCATTGAAATAAACACACAATATTCAATACTGTTTTTTGTTAATGTCTGTTTCATACACAATATTTGGTAAATACATTTCTTTATTTATTTTCCATGAACAAAGGAAACGGGAAGAAGATTAATCTTATGTAACCTGCCCATTTTCTTGACAAAAACAAGAGAGAAAAATATCAAATAATTTCCTCCATTTAATTAATTTCAACTCCAGCCCTAAACCCTTTCAAGTCACCTTACTTCTACGTAAATGTACACTAATACAATCAGGTCTTACATTTCTTTAAGTTAATTCAAATGTTTTTGTTTTTTTCATAGCATGCCAATATTTTATCCTTTATAGTTTTTTAATTTTCTAATATTTGTACAGCATTTAAATTCAATGTTCAAAGAATTCCATAATTTGACTCCATGGACAGAGACACACTTCTGTTTGAAAGCAGTGCAAGCACATACCATTTTAAAATGATATTGTCGTCTATGGCCTTCATCTTCTGAAACCTGAGTAAATAAATTTGTAGTGCTTCAGATAAAACTCTTTGTTTAGCTTTCTATATAATCAGTAAAATCTTTAAGTCAACTGCATCCTTTCATTCAAGCTGTCGAGACTTGACAAACAGACTGTTGTAGTGTTCTCTGATTCCTTTCTCATGCATATACAGATGGATGTAGAATGAGCGGGAAAAAAATTATGAAAACAACTATTTAAAGCAGCTACTTAAAATGGCACTAAAATGTGTAGATTTCAAAGTAATTTATTTTTCAGATCCCATTGGTGTCTGTTTTTGAGTCATCTTTGTCCACTTTAAACCCACATGACTGTAAATTTTGAGTCCAAACTTAATTACCCGGAGTTGCACGCTTTAAGATATCTGTCCTGGATCTAATTTTGATGCTACGCATGGCACAAATAACTGCAGCACAGAGCTGCTTTGCTACGCGCAGTTCTTCATCTAACATTTGAGTCTTGCAGTTTCCCTTTTCTTTTTTTTCTTTTTTTTGCATTATGCTGTCCTATATGAAAAACCAAAGAATTTATGAAGTTTTTATACAAATGATTGTTTTATGACTGACCACAGTGACAAATCTGCCATTTTCCTGTGACTACAGTAACAACTTTGATACAGCTGTGTGAGGGTGTACAGTGAGGTTCAAATTACAGACATTAACACAGCATCACATGCAAGCGTAAATGCATCGAATGGCTTTACAAAAACAAGAAAACTTTAGTTTCTATCAAAAGAAAAAGTTGTTTTAAAGGCACAAAAGATATTTCATGTTCTTCTCGTGTCTAATAGATTGATAATGCCATGTGACATGCTTTCACCGTTAAGATATTGACTGAGATATTTAATGGTTATATCGACTTCCTGAAAACACTGATTATATTTTCCTTCTCTCAGGGATGGAGCAGGGCTGGTGGTCTTGGCTGCAGTGCTGCTGGGACTTTGCTCCTCTTCTGAAGGCCTTTTGACAATAGCTGCCGTTCCATGGGGCCTGGCCGCCTTTGGCTGGGTGGGACTGAGGGCCGTCACACTGTGGAGACAGGGCCGTATGCAGAGAGCCGTTCACAAAAGGGCCACGCAGCTCCAGACTCTGGTCCACAACAGCAAGACTCTGACTGGACTGTCTCGCAAAGCCTTGCGTCTGGTGCAGGAGACTGAGGTCATCTCCAGAGGGTTTACCCTGTAAGTGTGCTCCTTTTACACCAAACTACCCAGCACTGCAACCCACATGATTTATGTTGGTCACTTCTTTATATGTTTACCTTCGCTTGATCAATTGGTTGTTTTAATTTGGGCTGTTGCTGTTTGTGTGTGTCTACAACTTTAGCATGGATAGAAAAAAATTTGTGTTTCCATCATTATATGTGAATTACTTGGTTCTATAGAAAAAAAGTTGTAGGTAGTACCACTCGCATGCTAGTACATTATATAAAGCCACAGTTAGCAGCTAGTTTGCTTTGCTTTGCATAAAGGCTGGAAATCTCCTGGCCTGGTTTTGTCCACAGGTAACACAATCCACTAACACTTCCATCCCTGTAAGCTTAGGTTCTTGCATGAATGAAACTGAATCTGCTGGTAGGAGATGATGTTGTTCCTTTTGGACAGATCAGGGCTGGCTGTTTCCTCTGTTTCAAGTCTCTGAGCTCAGCTAAACTAAGAGGCAATTAGCTTCCAGGTTCTTATCTACCTCATGTCCTCTCACATCTTTTATTTTTTGTTGATGTGTCAATTTGGCGTTCACGTCTAGATTTGTTGTCTTTTGTGTTGTCTTTGTTAACGTGGTGTTCAGTGTTGTGTGTGCCCCCCTACCTCTTTGGGACGTCTCCACAGTAGTATCACATTTCACTTGTCAAGTTTGCTCGACAGGGTGAGTGCGGCCAGCTCCTTTAGCAGGGCGGCTCCAGGGGTCGTGCCACGAGGCCAGCAGCTGATCGGACTGAGGAAGGTCTTGTACCGGGCGCTCCGCTCAGCCTTCAGAGCCTCTCGTAGGGCCACCTGTCACATGCTTAAGGCATATCCTTTAAATGATTTCAAAGACGTGTATTAATCCCTTAAAGGAAATTATACACATATTATGTATTTGCAGATTAGTCCCTCACTTTCTTCATCTGTTTGTTCAGTTTCCTGTGTCATTGCCCTAACAGATCTATGTGTGTAAAGAAAAAGAAAGTCAAATAAGTCCTCAATCATTTTGTATTAAATAGCACTTAGCTTTACAGTTGACCCTACTGCGCTTAACTTTTCCTCTGTCTGTTTTGTTTGTGTTCTCATATCTGAATTGTGCTGAATTTAGCTTTTTAATCAAAGCACAGTCATTCATACCTGAGAAGAGCTTGATATTTGATTGGGGAGTAAGAGGAGAAGTCTGATTCTTTGGTGAAATCACAAATTCTCCAGTGAAATAACTTCAGAGCAAAAGATTTAAAGCAACTGTTATTAATTTTGTCCAAGCAACGACTCCCCAAAATCAGCAGATTGCTGATCATAACCCACACCTTTTAGAGATTTGTGCATGTGCCCTTTAACAGTCACAAAAAAATATAAAAATGTATTTTTATTTATTTACAAAATAAAGAAGAACATATTACACATCCTAGATTAATTTATTGTTTTCACTGAATTGTTATGCATCTTTAACACCTCCTAACGTTCCCTTTGAACTCTGAAATCGACAATGTGACCAACTACGTTTGCGCGGTACCTCTGAAGGAGCTGGGGCTCGGCCTGGGGATCGAGCACCTGGGGGACGAGCAGGCTCAGGAGCTCACGGATGACTACAGCCTTCCTGCCCTGAAGGTAAGACCTTAGGCTTAAACGTGGAGCTGCAGGGCATGAAACGAAAAGGCAAGTTCAGAGATGTGGAATATGTAGGTAAGATAAAGAAATACTGAATGAGTTACGGTCAACCTGACTATGACTGTTTTAAAATTTGATCTGCAGCTTATTTTCATATGTGTTTAATCAATTTTTGACAAGTTGTTTTCTTTCTTAAATGTACTAGGGATTTAAGTAGAGCAAGAGCTTGCACAGAAAGTTTATTCATGCTTTGACCACAGCCTGGCTTTTGAAGCAAAGAGCCTAAAGGCAGCAAAGGCTAAAAGACCGTCAAAGACTAAAAAAAGAAGAAGAAATAGAAGTTTTAATATAAGAAAGGACTGTTGTTGAGTTGCTGATTGTTGGTTTTACCCCAGATGCTGTTCCAACTATGGGTGGGACAAAGCTCTGAATGTTTCCGTCGGCTGGCTCTTCTCCTCTCACCCCACCGGATAGAGGAGCCGGAGGAGGGTGGACCCAAAAGAGAGAACTCGTCTCCCTCTCCTCCTCCTCCACTGCACCATAGCATCGGCGCAGTGACTGAGCCCCTCCATCACGCTCTTGCCAGCTTCCTCTGCGAAGTTCAGCGCAGCTACGATTTCCACCGGCACTTTGAGATTCAGCCGAGGACGACAGGCTCCGACAGGATGGGACGGGCCAGGGAGAAATGCAGAGAGCTTAACACCCTGCACACCTCCATCCGAAGCCTGCAGCTGCACCTCAAGGCCCTGCTCAGCGAGTGAGGAGACACACAAACAGACTCTTGACCTCATTCCACACCTCATATAAGTTGAGATGAGTTGTTGTAGACTCAGTAAAAAAATACAAAAAAAAATAAAACCTTAACCTCCATAATTAAAATCCATGCCTTTATCTTATATCATTCATTATATCAGGATGATTATTCTGGAGGATGATCTCGAGAAGCTGATGGTATCCAAAGAACTGACCGAGCTGACAACCGAAGGCTACCAGGACCTCAGCGACCGGCTGCACCAGCTCCAGCCGCACATGCAAGCCAGCACTGGCTGCTGGGAGGACACCATTAGCCAGGTGGATCGCATGCTGAGACGGGCCAACGCCTGTCCAGGTGAGCAGAGTTGAACCCAAACACACATGTAACTCTATCTCATGTTTACATACTTTTGAATGTTGGGTTTTTCCCCTCCAGAGCCTTGAGTTTCAATAAGTGTTTCTCAACATGCTGTAAGTTGTAAAACTGAAATGGCCTTCTTAGGTAGCACAATTGTTTCATATGACTGAGTATGTATTTTTAGCCCAGATTTCTTCCTTCCTTTAACATGACTTAAGAATATTTCCAGTCATGGAGGAAGTAGCTCCACCTCAGAGGAGGAAAAGAAAAGGACCAACCTGAGCAATGCTGTCAATATTGACCAAATTCCAATAACCAAGGTGTTGATGTCATTCCTTGTTTCAATGCCATGATATAAACCTAGGCCTTCTCGATTGGACGAAATATCATATTTTAATATTTTTTGGCCAAATTATGATACACAATATGTTTTTTTTAACAGTGAAGACATCTTTGTCACCCGGGCGGCAAATCTCTCACATTCATATACATTCACTAATTTACTTGCAAACTTATTCCAACCCAGTAGCTGATATGTTGGATCTTTAGGGTTCTTAGCTGCTGTATAAAGTAGTGATGTGTTGTTTGCAAATGAGCTGGCTCTAAGAGCCGATTCTTTGTAATGAACAAAAGGAGTTGACTCATTTAATCAAAGTGATATAATGTTTTAGAAAAAAAAAGAGAACTATCTACAACAACATTACAATTTTACTCTGGGATTAAGTATTTTTCATTAAGAAGTTTGCCTTTTTATATATTTGATTTGTTTGTTGTTGTTCTGTGTTCAGTTGGTCATTTAAATTTTTGATTAAAATATTAAGTTGTAACTGTTTTTTTTTACGAATAATGCATGAAAATAAGACTTTATGAAAACCCCAAATAGATATTTGTTCACCAACATGCAAATCATTCATAATGGCTAAATTAAAAGCTCCGAGTGATATTAAATGAAGAGCTGTTTGAGAGGGCAGTGTTTCTCAATCCTGATCTACAGGTGTTTCCCACTCCAGCACACCTGATTATGATTAATTTAACAGCTTGTGAAGTTCTTTGCAAGCCTACCCATGAGCCATTCATTTCAGTCGGGTGTTTTAAAGTATGGAAACATCCAAAACATGTAGGGCATGGGTCCCAATGACCAGGATTGAGAAACACTGCTCTAAGGGAGCCAAGCCAAAACAGCAGAATCTTTGAAAAGAGCCAGGCTCCCCATCACTAATATAAGAATATCCTGTTTCACAATTGAGATAAAGATAATGTCCCCCACAATATGGCAGAGTACAGCTTTAGTAAAATTGCATAATTCCTCATTCCATCTCATGGATCACAGATTCCAGACCTCTTGGTCCAGAATCCTGCTGAATTTAGATTTCCCTGCTGTAACACACCTGATTGAAATTCGTATTATTCAACAAATTAAATGATCTCCAAATGCTTGTTGTCAAGGGGGGGACTCCAGAGTCTGGGTTACAGCCCGTAGCTTAACTGCACTTGGTGGTGCTGCTGTAAATGGTGGAACACATCAGTCATGCTTGAACCTGTTCTCTACACTAACTTTGAATCCAAAACCAACTCCACATTACTGAGCCACTAGCTCCTTTGCAATAACACACCTGTTGCATCTGTCTCCATGTTGCCACTAGAGGAGTGCATGGTGGGAAAGGGTGAGTGGTGCTCCAACTCAGAGATTGAGGTCCTCTTAGTGTAATTGTAACCCAACATAAACTTTATATTGAGATAAAAAAATATTGCCACATATGTATATACTGCAGCTCCTCGACACAGCTGACCCAGGTTCGAATCCTGGCCTCGGGCCCTTTTATGCCATTCCCAGCTCTCTCTGACCCCCTTTCCTGTCAAGCTACTGTCAGATAAAGGCCACTTGGGCCCAAAAATAATAAAAAAAAAAAGATATTGTCTAATCATATGTGTTGTAAAATTATATCAATATAATTGAAAAACGCGAGACATCTTCCAGGCCTGCATGAACCCATAGTACACCATCTCTGCAGGTAATGCTGAGGGTCTGGAGCAGTGTGGTCCACCTGTGCCTGACATTCCTGCTCCTCCTCCATCCTACCCCTTGATCCTGGACAGAGACCCAGTGCCAGAGGAACTGGTAAGATCACATGTCCATCTTTCAGCTGGTGACTTGCGTGGTGTGTGGCTCAAATCAGGAGGCACTTCTGGATATTTTGAGTAGCAGCCACCATGAAATAAGTCCTGAATAAAAATGACAGGAATTGCAGGGATTGTTGTTAGCATGTCTCTCTGTTTCATCCGAGCAGGAATGGGAGGCCTACGTGTCCGACTCAGACTCTGACGGGGAAGGCAAAGGGTCATGGTCTGACATGTTGTCTCCGGAGGAGCGGGAACGACAGCGGAGGGAGAGGGAGGAGTCTCGACGCGTCCTGTCAGAGCTGAAAGCTGTCCTGGGCTTCCGCACGTCCGAGGGGGAGAGGATGAAGAGGAAACAGCTGTTGTTCAATGACCAAGGTCTGCGCTGGTGTTGCAGATATTCTTGGAATGAGGCTGATTTTAGCTGAAATGTCAACCTCTGTGTTTCTGCTTAAACTCAGGATGACAGTTCAGAAAATCTCAGTACTTTTTTTGTGGTAAATCCATGCAAGCTGAGATATTAACAGTGCAGCAATCCAAAGATTCGGTTCCACAACTGGTCCATGTTTTTGCTTCCTATACTCCAGCTCTCAGACAAATTTCACTAGAAATCCAAACATAGGTTATTGATGAAAAGCAGCCATTAGCCAGCTGCTTGTTTTCATTCATAATTCAACAAATGGTCAAAGCCCCATCCAAGCTGCCTTCCAGATATTCATTTCAAAGAGCAGGGGGGATTTCGTGTTTTGAAGGCTGGATGCCTTTAAGCCTTTCTCAGACTCAATTATGCTAGTGGCATTAGATGAAAAAGTTAATTTGATGTGACAGAAGATTCATTTCACAGAACCATCAGTCTCTGCCAAAACTGTTTGCAAAAGGGATGTGTGCTTTAAAGGAACATTCAGCAGGTTATTGGATGGATTATGTTCATCATGAGTGAATTTGAACCAGTAAGATTAATGAAGCACATCTGAAAGGCTCTGCTGCAAAACCATCCTCTTTCCCATTTTGCTCCCACTCTATTCCTTTATTCAACTTCTCCGTTTGCATCTTAGTCCCTCTACCAGATGGAGGGCACAAGGGGGGAGGAGGTGACGTGACAGGCGTTAAACAAAATGGGACGTCCTTGCTTCGGACCACATTTTAAACCCACGACAGTCAAACATAATGGGCAAAGAAGCTGCATCATTGAATATTTTAGCTGTTGCTTACTGCTGAATGTGATTATTTCTTTCAGATTTTTACTACAAGTGTTGGTGACAGCATATGTATTTAATTTTATCTCAAATTACGATACACTGTTATTGTTGTTGATAGTTGATGATTTTTTAATATATCAGGCCTCCTAGACATGGAAGCCCGAAAAGACTTCCAAGAAGGATACACTGGTGTGTGATCTTCTTTCTTTCCTCTCGTGGTTCATTGAATGAAATTGAGGCCTATAAAATGTTTGGTAGTGAGTGCTTTCCAGGTCACAGGCAGGAGGGTGGCAGAGAGGAGTGAAGAAGATCTACCATCACTGCTTGTAGCCGCTAATGAAGAGCGCTAATTGGCCCAAGCTGTAACGCTTTGGTAACAAAGCTTTTAGCCTGACACATGTATTCTCTTTGATTTGTGTCTCAAAAATCTGGCCATCTAGCTCCCTTGCAAGGCTAAAAAAAAAAAAAAAGACTTTTATGCCAAACAAACATAAAGAACCAGCGGCTACAAAAAGCTTGCTGCTGTTCTTTGTCAAGTCACCAGCATCTGGGAAAACACACCACAAACAAGGTTCAGTTGCTGGCCAGGATGGACAATATACCTTTGTGTAAGGAGACATTGCTCACCAGTGCAGAGGGGGGGCAGTAATAGTTTGCTTTGTGTGTTTTTCCATAATGTCAGACAGAGCAAGTGCTTTACATAAAACATTAAAAGCATTACAGCGGGGTGCAGAAGAAGCATTAGCAAGTAAAAGAATAAAAAGCATACCGGTAATTTAAAATAAAAATTAAAAAAATTCAGAAGAAAAAAGAAAACATAGAAAAGTAATTCCATCTTAAAATAAGCCAAGAAGATTTGGACATTATAAAAAAAAAAACCTATTGAAAAGCAGCTGAGAACAGGTGGGTCTTTAACCTGGATTTAAATAAACTGAGTGTTTCAGCTGAT